>MKYO02015565.1:167875-212438 GCA_002013955.2 Citrus medica
TTTTTTTACTAATGAGCTTGTGTTGCTATTTTGATGATTGATAGAGGGAGCTTTTATTCTTTTATTCTTTTATTCTTTTTGATGATGAATGGGGAGAATGATTTAATAAGTATTATGAAAATATGCATATATCTAGGGGGAGCATGTATGCAGGGGGAGTTTTTGATCAAACAATTTTCAAATCATTTTTTAACATGCATTGATTAAGGGGGAGCTTTTTCATAACAAGATTAAAGTTTTTAATGTGTTTTGTCATCATCAAAAATGGGGAGATTGTTAGCCTATATGGCTATAAATATTGATTTTGATGATAACAAACCACATGTATTTATTAAGCAAAGATTTATGAATTGTGCTTTTATAATAAGAAAATGATGTTATGGAATTAAAGCATTTTGGACTAAAATGAAAGTAATTTCAAAATCTTTGATAGTGTTTTAAATTTCAGATTTGGACCTATTTGAAACTATTTAAATATTTTTAGGTCATTTTATAATTTCACAAAGTTTGGGTGAAATCATAATTTCATAAATTTTTGGGATTAACGAAGCATTATTTAGAAATTCTGAAATTGGACCTATTTGTAAAGTTTCATAACGTTTTGGGTCATACTACAGTTTTATAAAGTTTTGGGGTCAAACTGAAAATTTAAGAAAAATTTTACTGTAGCAGGTTACTGAGCATCCGGCTTACCAGTTATAAAAACCGAAAAATCGAAGTCGGGGCATAATGTATTCAGAACGAAAACGGCTTACCGGATTCCGAATCCGACAAGCCGGTTAGGCAAAATTTTGAATTTTGCCTTAATGGTAACATAAATCCGGCTTACCGGATTCTATAAACGGCAAACCGGATACGCCTGGAATGTGAGTAACGGCTAGTTTTTGAGCTCAAACTATAAGAACTCAAATCCAACTCATTTTGAAGCTCTCCAACAAGCAAAAACAAAAAGCACACGAGATATCTTGAGCCTTCAAACTTGCAAACTATATACATTGAATCATTCATTGTTCTTCATCTTTGAATATCTACTCATTGAGTGAGTTTCATTGTAATTTTCATTTCTTCATTTCAATTGTAAGAATTTGAGTGTGTGAGACACTTGAGTGAAGAGATTGGGAGATAATTTCTTCGTTGTAAAGGTTTATTGACACCTCGAAGTCAATTGTAATCGGTTGAAGCCTCGGAAAGGCTTGGATAGTGAAATCATCAAGCTTGGATTACTTGGAGGCGTGGACGTAGGCGGGGATTGCCGAACCACGTAAAAATCCGTGTGTTTGTTTCTCTTCTCCCTTACTCTTTAATTATTGTGCCTTTATTAAACTTATTGCTTTCAATTTTTATTAAGGCATTAGATTATTTGTTGTGTGGATTTGCTAGGATAATTTTTAAATTTCCAATTCACCCCCCCTCTTGGGTTGCACACTTATATTTCAGCTTATACATTTAACATGA
The DNA here is from genome assembly GCA_002013955.2 of Citrus medica. NCBI lineage: Eukaryota > Viridiplantae > Streptophyta > Magnoliopsida > Sapindales > Rutaceae > Citrus > Citrus medica. The sequence continues at coordinate 169,331 of MKYO02015565.1, forward strand.
ACTACTTTCTCTTCCCTGGTTGTATCTTTTTCCATAGTCTTTCTATCTTATTATTAGACAATTAAAAAATCTCTGGTTAATTTCAAGAAAAAAATTCTCTATGGTTTTATCTAGTTTTGATGGTCATGGTTTTAAGCTATTGCAAATACCTTTGCTACGTCAGAAGATATCATATGAAGAAAAACATTTAGATTGTACTGATGTGATATTAAATATCACTTCGCCCATCTTGAGTATGAAACATCCTGCAAAAAAAAAAATCAGGGTATGCAATTTAGTACATTATATATTGTTTTTTTTTTAATAAAAATGGTGATTTTATTATTGATATAAATGAATTTTATTAGTGGTGATTGTGGAGCATTTTTTATGCAGTCTTTGGAGGTTCTAACTCATGGCCTTGACGTCAACACGTATTGCCAATTAGGATGATATTACATGATATCAAAAAAATATTGGCTGTCAAATTATTTGGCCATAAGTTGTGGAAACCAACTATATAGTGTCACACTCTCAAGAGCTTCATTACTGTGATTTTGTCATTTTTTGATAAGTTATTATGAGATGCAACAGTTACATTAGGGATATAGTTGATATTTGATGTAATTAAATATAGTTTTATTTTTTAAAATATATTATTAAAAGAATATAAGATATTTTGTGTTATATATGGGATATAACAGGATGATCATAATAATTAAAAGAATGTTCAGCTCAAATACACGACTATAATTGAGTATCTTCATAAATACATGACTACAATAGAGTATTTTTATAAATACATAACTACAGTTGAGTATCTTCATAAATACACGTTGACTATATATTATTGAAAGAATAGAAGATAGTTTTGTATTATATATGTGATATAACAGGATAATTATAATAATTAAAGGAATGCTCAACCCAAATACACGATTACAGTCGAGTATCTTAATAGATACACACACCTCTCACTAGAATTCATAATCTTCTTGTGTTTTTATTGATCATTTGACACTTATAAATCATTACCCATCACTTAAACATCAATTGTTCATCTCTTAATAAATAACTGCAGTCGAGTAAAATTATATATGCACGACAACAGTAAGGTAACTTCATAAATACGTGATTGTAGTCAAGTACGTAGAAAAAGAACAAAATTACTTAAAACACTCATCAAAATGATAACACAATCAGCATAAGTTTTAACATATCAAACTTCAATTTATCAAACAACAAAAGTTTTTTTACATCAAACAACATAAGTCCAACTAATGTCAGAATCATAAATAAGTTTTAAGAAAGCACAAGTTGCTACTTAATCATCCTAACTATTAATTTGCTCCAAACACTCAGCCCATCTATTATGATCCCCTTTGTTTCAAAGTCAAATTTAGAAACATCAAGAGAAATAACTCGAGATACTCTTTCTATCAATTGTGCATATGTTGTAGAACGGGGAACCATGATTCCTCTTACCTCAGTACCATTAAGTGTTTGATGGCTGTTTTGCTCAATCCATTCACCATGAAACATATTAGATACACATACTGAAGTCATTTCCTGTAATAATAAACAAATAATTATACAAAAAGTACAAAAATAAAATCAAACAAGGCATATAATAGCGTGTGAAACTGTCTGCCTATTTACACGATAGCACTCGTGTAACTTGCTAAAATACAGGATTATAGTACAGTAAATAATCAGAGAATATATTTAGTGAAATAATTTTTTTTTTGCACTAGAAAAATGTTAGAGTGTCATAACAGCTACGGCATTTTTCACACTTGCACGATTGTAGTTGTGTAAAATCATACATATACGACAAAAGTCGTGTAACTTTTAAAATCACACAACTACAGTTCAGTAAATAATCAGATGGCGTATTTCTTCTAAAAAAAAATACTTTTGCACTGATAAAACACTAGGATCTCATAATACAATACATGATTATACAACAAATACAAAAACAAAATCAAACAAGGTATATAACAAAGTGTGGAATCGTCTATCGTCTTGTAATTGCTAGTTTACAAGATAGTAATCATGTAACTTGTTAAAATACACAACTATAGTCCAATAAATAATTAGAGGATATATTTAGTAAAAAAAATGTATTATTTACACTAACAGAATGCTAGGTGTCATAACAACTACCATGTTTTTCACACTTGCATGACTATTGTCGTGTAAATTCATACATACACGACAAAAGTCATAGAAGTTGCAAAAATACACGACTCAGTAAATGGTTAGATAACATATTTCTTCTCCAAAAAATATTTTTCTTATACTAATAAAATGCTAGGGTCTCAAAACAGTTAAAACATTTTACATATTTGCGCAATTGTAGTATGTAAGTTCATACTTATACGATAGTAGTCGTGTAACTTATTAAAACATACGACTATAGTCTAATGATAGTTAAAGGACATATCTAATGAAAAAAATAGATTTTTTGCATCAACAGAATAGTAGGGTGTCATAATAATTGGAATATTTTGTACACTTGCACAATTGCAATCATGTAAATCCATACATACACGACTACTGTCGTGTATGTTGGGTGCAGAACAAAATTTTGGCAACAAATTCAGGTTTCAACGAATGTAGTTATAAAATCTATTAAATAGCAGTGATATGATGCAAATGTAATGGAAATATGAGTTGCTTTATTATTTATCACAAATCAAATAAAACCCTAAAAATAATATAATATCAACAAAATAAATAAATAACACAAAATAAATATAAAGTTTCAAATACCTTATTCATGGGATGAATAATGCACCTAGCTGGAAAACTAAAATCTCAGTATATTGGTTGTTCATGAGTGATTTTGAGAGTGTGGAGTAAGTTTTTGTTGTGTGGAATTAAAAAGTGTGAGAAGTAAAGAATGTTGGAGGTGAGTTGTGTGTATTTTATATTTTTTTAAGAATATTTTAGATAATATACCACTTAAAAATACATACGTACATAATTTTTAAATATGAAATATATTTAACTAAATAACTTATTTTTGAATATCTTTAATTAAAAACCCCAATGTTTATTTTATGAATGGCTAATTTTCCTTTATATTTTTGCTTTTTGGTAGAAGGAATCCCTTGCTGAAAAAGATTTGATTCCTAAAAATGAAGCAGAAGCTGACATTTCGGCTTTTAGAATGCATAGCCATAAACGTGAAGATCGAAAGAGATTGATCCCCAAGCATGTGCCAAGAAACCAGTCATTCATGGGAATTTGTAAGCATTGAATTGGTGACAGTCATATGCTCAGAGATTCCTGTTCTGGAATTTGCTCGTGGATCACATTTTAATGCCAAATAATTAATGCTTGCATGCTGTCACACTTTTTCAATAACGAATTTGATGCATCTTTGTTTGCACATGAACGTCGGAAACGGAGGGCACCTTCTGAACAATTATTGCATGTATTGTTGCATTTGAAATCCATCCAATTGCAGCAAATGATATTGAAGAATTGAAAAACAGATAAAATGTTAATAAAACGCTGAACAGAAGAGGTTTATGCACCTGCAATATATTTTAGGAGATTTAAAAATAACTTTAAAAAGTTAAAAGTTAAATTTTGATATTTGATAATTTTTTTAAAAGTTATTTTCGGCAAAATCACATATCCTACAATATATTTTAAAAAGCAGGAAAGAAATAATTTTTTAGAATCACACATCCTACAATAGCTTAATAATAAAATTTATTAAATACATATGATTACTTTTAAAAACTCACATCACTTTTAAAAATAAATTTTACTAAATGTTTTACTAATTTTATTTACAGATAATTATTTCTATAACATAACTAATAGTAATTATTTTAAAAACTATAACATTACTAAACTGACACTAAACATGTAAATTTAGTAGGGATTGTCAATATTTTATCTTTTTTTATATGAATAATATCATGATATTACGTTTTGTTATATGTTTTTAATGTATGCTTTGAATTTTTTTTAAAAAAATTAATTATCATTTATGGATAATTAATTTTTTATAGTATCATTCAAAGATATACTAATTGGAGCTCGAAAATATGATCCCATAAATCTTTGAGAGATTTCTTCCCCCACCTATATTTATGGAATATGAAATATTTAAGTCATCTTGTGCACTCAAATTTTGTTGAAAGAAAGACCCACCCCTAGGTCAGGCTTAGTTAGTAGGGTATGCTTGATGATTCTATTTGTACATAATTGATAATACTATGTTATTAGTTAATACATTGTACATAATCCGGTGGGATAATCACACTTAAGAGTTGAGACCTGTCAACTTAATGATTCAATTTATATAGAATGTATATATCTGTTTATGTAATTAAGTATGTAAAGTTCTGTAGTCAATCATCCCCTTTTCCATCCTTGTGGGATGGGGCTAGGGATTTTGAGTATTTTTATATGCCGTTATGGAGGTTATTTCTTTTTCTTTTTAATATAAAAATATCCGCCCAGGTTTAGTTGGGTTTTTAACTGTGAATACCAATGCTGCACGACCCCGTGCCCTTATAGGTTACATTAATTACAATTAAAAAATGCTGTACGAGGCACATGCCTTATGAAATAGCTAGTATTGATGTTTGAATTTTTCTCAAAGTTGAGGGCGAAAACCCTACGCAGTAAGCAATGAAATGACACTAACCAAGCATTCATTATCCATGAAAGTAACCAAAAATATTTGTTGGGTAATCAACGTGATTGATGCTAGAATCGATAATGGAAAAAAAAAAGACCTTAACCAAACCTATGATTGAGATATGACATCCTACACATTATTCATTCTGAAAACGATAATGTTTCTTTTCCAATTTTCTCGTCCTTTCGAGGCACATCTGTAAAACAAAACAAAACTTTAAAAAGACTACTCTATCTTTGAATTGTTAATTTTTGCTGCATATCTGACAAGTTTTGGCAATTTTTATTTTTATTTTTAGAAGCTTATGGATAGAATTTATTTTCAAATTTTAGTTGGAATGTTGCTCCAAGTTTATTATATCGTGATCAAGAACTATTTTCAGCTTATGTAATTTTTTTTTTCTTTCTAAACATAGACATGTCGATCGGTCATTTTATCAAATTCTTATCGTATAAAGCTGTAGTGTGGATCCCATTTGCTTGATAACTCACTTTCACTGCAATAGTTTAGTCTAGTGGCTGAACCTTCCTTTTCCTCTCACTATGTTACATAGTAACCCTAATCTTTTTGCTGAAATTTGTATACCTAATTCATATTCATAAGCTAATTTTTAAATAGGGTAAGCGTTCCTTTAGTCCTCGAGTTTTAAATCCATTACTCAATTAGTCTCTATATTTTTAGAGAGAGTTATTATCCTTTTACTACTTAAGTGGTTAAGAAATAACATCTAGGTACAACAATTATTATACTCCAATACTTTACTATTAATGATGTAGAGTAGGTGTGTATTACAAGCGGGGTACCTTCCAAATTTCATAACTTGATATATAAGTGTCCATTTTTAGTGTATAATATATCGTGTCAAAGCTTGCAACGGGCGAATCTAACACAAAATTGCTTGTGCCATTTTGCCTTGGGGTTGAACCAGAAATTCTGCTTTTTCCTTGAATGTTTACTAGTTGTAAGATTTTTTTACTATTTTTCTTAATTTTTCTAAGATTTTTATCTTTTTTTAGAACTCAGATTTCAGTACCGTTTATTTTCTTTTTCTTATTTTGATTAGAAGAATTTAATTATTATATTATATTTCAAATTTGCCTATTTTGGTAAAATTCGCAATATTTAAGTTTGTTATAAAAAGGGCTTAAAAACCTAATTTAATTCATTCAAAATTTTCAATAAAATTTATCGGGTAAAAGCCCATTTAGTCCCTGAATTTTAAGATTAGTGTCCATTTAGTCCCTATATTTTTAAAAATACCTCGAAACATCTCTGCCATTAAAGTATTGATACCCCTACCGTTACTTTTCATTTCTTTTATCTTACTTTTACAATATTACCCTTTTATAATTTTTTTGGACATTAATAAAAAGAAAATAATTAAATTACTAATTTAACCCTAAAAAAATTATTTTAATTTTTTTGCAAGCACCGTTTGCGTACTTGGTAGTTTGCATACAATTTTTGACAATTAAAAATTAATATAAAATTTTATTTTTATTTTTTAGGGTTAAATTGGTAATTTAATTATTTTATTTTTATTAGTGTCCAAACAAAAAAATTATTATTGAAGGGTAATATTGTAAAAGTAAGCCAAAAGAAATAAAAAATAACAGTAAGTGTATCAATACTTTAACGGTATGGATGTTTCGAGATATTTTTAAAAATATAGGGACTAAATGGATACTAATCTAAAAATACAGGGGCTAAATGGGCTTTTACCCAAATTTATCATTATTCAGAAACTTTTGTGTCTTCTATCAATCTACTTTTAGCGTCTCCGTTTTGTCAATTAAAGAACTACAAAATCTCACATCTTACTACTTTCTAAACATGATTGTTAGTCGACTACTAACATCATGTTGATATAATAGGGGTTAAAAGTGTCTTTATACATAAATTAAAATTACTCCAAAAGTATAATTTCATTAAATATAAAGGGTAAAATTGTCATTAGAGACATAATGAATTAGAATTGACTAAAAGAAAATGTCAATATGCTTTGTATTAATTTTTTCTAACCTGATAGTTTTTCAAAGTAAGAGCAAAATTAGTGATTCAAAGGTGAAATGTAACGGACAACTAATAATGTTAACGACAAAGTAGTAAAATATAAGGTATTATGATTCTTTGGTAATAAAATATTAAGGTACGATACTTGTTGCATTGGTTGTTATTTTCTAGTAATAAAATAATAATAATAACGCTTTGAAAACTACCTAAAAGGTTTTTGTCATTACTCTTATAGTTGTTAAATGGTTTTCGTCGTTATTCTTATAGTTGCTAAATTTGACTTTCCAAGGGTTAGTAGTTTTTTTGTCTGATATATGTAAATTAAAATTAAAATAAATTTTAATGGAAATGTATGCACTATACACCATATGGATGTTTTGGATAATTTTAAATAAAGGAACTAATTAAATAATTCATTAAAAGCTAAAGAAGCATTTACACTTTTAAATACGAGTTAGACAATGAGCTTCCAAATGATTTACCATAATTAAAGAGGACAAACTAGAGTTTTTTTCTCCTACACCATATGTTGTTCTTTCTTCTATATATGTTTTTTTCTTCTATAAATAGGAGTGAAAGATCATGAAATCCTTCACCCTCTCAAAGCTTAATTATATATAGAAGTTGCATGTTCTTGTTTTACTATTAATGTTTTTCTCTTACAGCTCATTTTCTTATTTTGCTGACTTTGTATTGCAGATACAACTTGAAATAAGGCGCATATTCCAATGCCAGGTGATCTTGTTCTAGTAAGTAAGTTTTAGAACAATTAAAAGCAAAATCTTGCTCAAGACCGCGCAATTTGTTCATGAAAAACCGCATCTGGGTATTGGTTTGTCATGTATTTCATCAGTATTTACAGAGAGGAGCAAGAAGAAGAAGAAGAATAGAAGATTGGATAAAAATGGATAAGCCTATACCTTGATGCTGCTGCTCATGTATATAGGCTGCGTGGTCTTGCGCAAGATTTTACTTGAGAAAAATATGCACACCTCACTTGCTATATATATTCAGTATAAGTTTAGTTAATTAAAGTTTCAGTGTTTATTATTGCCTAGCTCCATCATTCAGTCAGCTGATATAGGTGCTTTTCCCTTTTAATTTTTTTACTTTTTTTTTAACATGAATATTTACTTGTTTCCAGGTATTCTGGTGGGAATTTATATCAAGTTTCATAGATTTATTATATAAAGAGATATATTTTTACATGACTAACATAGTATATATAGGTTAATTACAATTACTTTATTTTGATACTTTTTCAGCTATGGCAGCTATGTGTAAGTGTTTTGTGTTGCTTAAATGATAACTAATTGACATCTATCAGATGCTTTAATAAATGCTTTGTTTGATTTTTGTACACAGAAAAAACAACACCGGTTACCAGTATACTTACATGTAATTAATATATTAACAAAACTAATTCATTCATATGATTGGATATGCAATAAAGTTATTTTGAGTTTATTGTGCTTATGCATTATAGTTTTCTAATACGCATATGAATTGATAGTATATCCACTTGCAGTGCTAAAATGAAAACATAAGTACATTCATAATAACATTGCTACAATCTATACATCCGTAAACCCTAGCTAATTTTAAAATGGGTCTTCAATAAAACTTTAGTGTTTTTTTATGACCTTGATTGACATAACATCTCGCGGCTCTTCACTGTTATCACCTAACCAAACTTTAGGTATATAGATCTCCTTTAATTTTACATAGATACTGCTAACCAAATCCATCTCCAATTAAAGCACCGGCGAGAATGATATTCAACTGCAAACTTCAGGAGTATATATGTTTCACAAGAATTTGGGGTGTTTCTAAAAATCACCGTGAAGGTTCTATAGATCACCTTTATACTGCTTTTTCAAAATATTATAACTCACATTGCTGTGAGAGGATTAGGAATATTGATAGTTGAAGAATGTGTTTATTATGTGTGATTAATTAATTGTAGATAATTAACTTGATTAAGGTCAACACTGATGGTTGGATTAAGGAAACTCCTTGGCCTTCAGCTCGTGCAGGAGTTTTCAGAGATCATACTTGTATGTTTTTTCGGCGGCTTTGGCATTCCTCTTGGTATAAATGTACAACTTATTTTGCAGAGGTAATTGGTGTGATTCTTGCTGTGACTTAAAGTGCTGGTGAAATTTATAGCTAGAAAGTGACTCAATGTATTGCCATGTTGGTAATTCATCTTCTTTCTAACTACTCTCTCAGTCCTCATTGGAGCATTCGAAACAAATGTTTGCTTTGTCGTAAGTTGACTAAAGGCATATTTGAAATTGAAATTAGACAGTTGTGATTTAAAAGTTATAGTAGTAAAGTTTTTGACAAACTCTTGTTGTTGTTGTGGTTTTAAAGTTAAAGATATTTTGATTCCACACATATATAATGAAAATCCTAAAATATTTATTTTTATCAAAATTATTATTTAAAAATCATATTTACTATACATTATCAAATCTTATTTTATAGTTATAATTTTTTTTAAGAATAATTGTGGCTTAACAAATACAAACCCTCAATACTAAATAAACCTTAATTAAGACTGTGAAATTATGCTTTACTCCTGCCTTTCGTGAATGCATGATCACTTAGCTAATTATCTTGATCATCGTGATTCTTGCTGTCATCAAAACTTTCCATCACTGGCTTATGTTCCTAAAACTCTTTGTATGATCTTATTTGTTAGCATATTAGTTGGTTCCACGATCAACGGTTACTTACATGAAAAAGGTAAAGTTTTAAAGAATTTTCCATAAGAAATAAGAATAATTTTATTATGGGATATTATCATTTTACCACTAAAGTTATTCTAACATATCATATCAGTACCATAGTTTGCTGAAAAGTGCATTTTACCACCAAATGTTTGCACTGTTATCAATTTACTATCTTCCATTAAAAAAATATTGATGTTTAACAGAAAATGAGTTAAAAGTCGATTTTACCCCCGAGAGTAAAAGACAATTTTACGTTTTGAAAAGAAAGAAACAATGAACAAAAATAAGATTTAGTAAACAACTGAAAATTGTAATTAATAAAAAAATAATGAACAATGTGCAGAATTACAACAAGCAGCAAAGAAAATAATTAATAAAAAATTCTGCTTCAAAATTATTATTTTAATCTATTAAATTCAAGTATTAATCACAACTAAAAATAATAATAATTTAATTAAGGAAAAAAACTAATGAGAGAGAGGGGTCGATTTTACAGTTATCAATTTCCTAATTCTTTAATTATTTCCCTTGAAAATTTTTACTTTGTTTTATTGTTTATTTTACATTTGCAACACAATGTTTTGCCTTCAATAGGAAATGTCTTTTATGCCCTTATGACATCAGCAAAACATCAGTAAATTTTTAACGTTTTTAACAAAATGATGGTAAATTGATAACATCGCAAATGTTTAGTAATAAAATATTTTTTTTGGCAAACTGTGACACTGATATGATACGTCAGAACAACTTTAGTGGTAAAATGATAATATTCATTTTATTATTAAAAGGATTGGTTAACATGTGGCATAGCTACTCTGTCAAAATACTCTAGCGTTCATAGAGATAAGGTTTCAATCATCTGTACTATAAATTAGAATTTTCAATTGTGGACTTTTTTTTTTGTTGATCACTGATCTGATTGCATATTAGAATATAGTTTATTTAAATATTTTAAATGATGTGTGTTTTATTCTCGTAAGTGTTGTTACTTAAATAATGTGGTTGAGTGTAGGCACTGCTCATGTATTAATATAAAATTGTTCATTCTATTATGAGCTAAAATAACACAATTAAAGTTATACTTGTCTAAAAATATATTATTATATAGGGTAGAGATGACAATTTTTCCCGATGGGATGAGATCCATTTGGGACGGGATTGAGACATATTTTTGTCCCATAAAAAAATTTAGGGACGGGAGAGGGACTTTTTTTTATCCCAATTACATATGCGGGACGGGAGTGGGATTGACAAATTCCGTCCCATCCCATCTCATTACTGATTAAGAATGGAAAATTTTTCAATTGAGATGGGATCCCGCAGGATCCCATCTCTTTTGAAACGGGATTGAGACATATTTTTGTCTCAAAAAAAATATAGGGACGCGACTGGGACGTTTTTTCATCTCATTTGCATATACGGGATGGGACTGGGATTGGTAAATCCTATCCTATCCCGTCCCATTGCCAACACTAATATAGGGTATGACTAGGGATGGCAATGGGCACCGCCCGCAGCGGGTTTACCATTACCAAATCCAAACCCGCACAAAATTTAAATTACCAAACCCACCCGCAACGGGTTTTAATTTTTTTAAAAAAACCCACCCGCAGCGGGTTTTAACAATTACCAAACCCGCAATTGTACCCGACGGATTTTTTGCGGGTTTTCTTATTTAAAATCACAAATTTTTAATATATAAATTTATAATAATAACCTCAAATTCCATATAACATACTCAATTTTATATTTAAACAATGTAAATAAAAAATTAAAATTTCCACATCAATCCAACACAAATTCTCAAATTTAAGTATAAATTACACAAATTCATTTAAAAAATACAAATTAGTATCTAAAAATAATAATTATATTTCATATTATCATTTAAAACAAATTCCAAGAGAAGATATTCATTTCATTCACCACCATAAGCACCCATCCAACACAATACCTATAATAATAATTAAAATTAATATTTTCAAATATTAATTCGAAGGGAAATGCCTTTAGTTTTCTTTAGGTTATGACTTTAGAATGGGAGATGGGCCACATACACACATACACAACTTTGAGCCTTTGACTATTTGGTAATTTGAATAATGACATTATTTTCTTTATACATGTTTAGATTAAAATTAAATTAAAAATATTTGAAAAAAATATTGCGGGTTTGGTGGATATCCATGCGGGTATCCATCGGATATAAGGTTAATACCAAACCCACCCGTATCCATATGCGGGTTTTAGTTTATAATACTAAAACCGCCCGCAACGGGTAAATTTACCCACAGCGGGCGGGTTTTGGCGGGTGGATTTGGGCGGGTTTGCGGGTATAATTGTCATCCCTAGGTATGACAAAATTAGACTTTTTAACATAATAATTGATTATTTAATAAATAAGTCTATCACAATGCTCTCTAATATTTGAAATTAGTCACGTATTAATTTGATATAACAAAAAATAATTTGGATGATTTATGTCAATCCTCAATATGTGAGAAATAAATACAACAAATACTACTTTTGAAAGGTAAGACTCATTACGTTCATTACTAGAGGTGATAATTCGTATAATCATATCTTATTGTAATTATGTCATGTTGAATCCAAGTAAATACAGATAGGACACATTTAATAATTGCGCCAAAAAATTCAAACATGAACAAGAATCGCTTAATAAAAATGTGACACAACACGACACAAGTTTGACGTGATTAAGACATAATTATATCATTAATGACAAGATTACAATTACGTGATTAAGACAAAATTACACAATTAACAATTTTACCACTTTAAAAAGATAAAATAAAAATAATACATATAAAAAGTAATAAATAACATCTAGACTTAAACTAATCCAATATATAAAAATTTAATTATACAATCTAACAATCAAAATTAAATCATTGCGATACAATAATTAATAATTCATCCAAAATATATTATATGATAAAGACAAATTAATTTTGTAATAAATGGGTAAATAATTATCTTGAGGTGGTCTAATATTAATATGATAGGGTTATTTATCGTGACTTTCAACTCATTTATTAATTATGTCAATAATCATGCACGTGGCATCTGTGTCATAAAAAATATTACCATCTCTTCGCATTAGTTACTCGAACTAGTGTATTTCTATTTTTTATTTATTAAAATTTAATTTTATCTTATGCAGCCAAAAAAAAAAGGGAAGATAGTTAAGATGGATAAAAAAATTGCCAAAATTCATAATTTTTCTATAATAAAACCTCTCTACAGTGATGCTTTATGTAGGAATAATCTCCATATAGTCATAAATAATTTTGATTTCAATTTGGACTAATTATAAATAAAAAATAAATTCCACATTGTAATAAATTGTAACTTTTCTAGAATGTGTACATAAAAAATTAATAGGCATAATATTGTAATTTATTTTGGGTAAATTTCACATTATCTACTTGTGAAATATCAACTTATCCTCATATATGTTTAAAAGATAAAAAAAATAATAGGGTTTAGGTTGAAAATCTTTTTATCTTATTTATAAAAGTAGGGTAAGTTAAGATTTACAATTGTGTAGAAAATATTTAAAAGATTGTTATTTTATGAGGAGATAAGTCAAAATTAATTTTTTTTTTACTTTTTTAAATTGTTGAATAGAGGGCATTGGAATTGGAACCACGTAAAATCAGTTTTAAAATTAGTAATGCTAGAATTATGAGAGTAAAAATAATAAAATAAATAAAAATACAAACATTAAAAAGTATGAAAATCATTATTTTAGGCCCATGGCCTTATCTCCAAATTAGGCCCAATCGTCTTTATGACGCTTTTTGGAGGTCCATACCCGGCCCAAATCATTCGTGGGCCCCGCGGAAATTTATGCCATCCCAAAAACAGAGAAGCTCTGTCCAAAGTGCATAAATAATAAAATAAATTTATGCCAACTGCCAAGTGATAATGGGCGCTATGACAAGCATATAATCCAGCGACGAAATCTTCACTGCTTACCATAAATAAATTATAGTAACAATAATTCAACACGTCTCTTTTGCTTATCTCGATCTGATCGATAAACAAAAAAATAATAATAAACAACAAATGATTCAATTGCGATTTTTGAAATCCCCTTTGCTTTCCTCCTCCAACATTCTTTCCAATTTTTCTCCGAAACCCAGAACCGGAACCCTTCTTCCTCATCCCGTCACCAAGTTCAAGCCTCTTTCTCAAATGGATTCTTATTCTACCACTACGACATCGTCTTCTTTATCGAAGCTGCTGTTTCGCCAGTTGTTTGAGAAGGAATCCTCCACCTACACTTACCTTCTTGCTGACGTCAATCATCCCGATAAACCAGCTCTGGTTAGTCTCTCTTGTTTGTAAAGATTTTACGTTCAATGGGGGCTGTTTTGGGATTTTTTTTTTATTTTGTAAGCGCTTTTTTTTTTCTTTCTGAAAGCACTTTGTTCATAAGTGCTTTTTCTGGAAGTACCTTTTTTTTTTATGAGTGCTTTGCGCACACGCGTGTTTTATAGAAAGATCTTTAATAGTGTGGTTGGAGTTTTGTGATTATCTTTTGGGATTGTGTTAAGGAGCGGACCTACAAGAAAAAATCGTATACCCCTTATTGTTTTTACTAATTTAGTAAAATAATAAATTATTTTATTTTATTTTTATATAGGTTGCTAACTTAATTATACTTATATTTTATTAATTTATTATAACAATAAGATTTTTATTTTATATTTAAATACGTTCTTACTGAATTATCTTTATATTTTCATCAATTTAATTTAATAATAATAATTTATTTTTTTAAATATGTCCCTAACACAATTATCCTTATATTTTTATCAATTTTATGTAACAATAAATTTTTTATTTTATTTACAATTTTTTTCTAATTTATTTATATTATTTTCAATTAAAATTAGTGGCTTATTTTATAAAATAATTAAATTATATATTCATTGAATAAATTAAAAATATTTGGGAGTTAAAATTTTATTATTGCTTTGATTTATTTTAAAAAGCTTCTAATTGAAAAAAATAGCAATGTAATATAATATCGTCACTAATATTAAAAATACTTATGGAAATAAAATATAGTAACAATTATTAATATTTTTCATAAAATTTTTATATGAATTTTTATATTTTATTTATTAGTTATATTAATTAAGAGGACGAGTTAAAAAATAAAATTTGAATATTTTAAAAAATATTTAATAGAACAATCATCAACATCTAATTTTTTAAACGGAGATAGAGCGCTTGACAAAGAAATAGTTGTACCCAAACACTTTTTTACTAAATTAAATTTAGTTTATTATTAAAATTTTTAATTAATAATACTTTCATAATTTAAAAAGATGAATAAATTTTAATTATTTAAATTATTAAGTCTAGTAATTTAGTACTTTACGTCAAATATAAAAATTTTACTTATTATTTTTAATTGATTGTAATTACATATATTAATCTATTTTAATTTTAAAATGTTAATTAATTTTTTAATCCTCATATAATTACATGTTATTATAGGTTGCAATGTCATATTTATATATTAAAAAATAATATTTTCATATTTGAGTTGTCTTTTATTTTTTATTCTTTTTTTATAATTATTTTTGTTTATAATGCATATTTAGAGGGATAAGGTTCTTAGTGTTCCTTCTTATTTAATGTACTTATGTCTACATATAAATTTTTATGTTCACTTCAAAATATAAAATTTAAAATTTAGTCTAGGTAATATTAAGTCTTAGGTCTGCCCCTGATTGTGTTGAAATAAACAATTAGATTTTTGAGACAAAAAAGGCTTCAGAATCCCGTCTTGGGAAAAATATTTTTAAGTGCTTTTTGTAGAAGCACTTTCAAATTCTGAAATTTTGGCTTACCCTTATGCTAGAATCTTGAAATGATGGCATTTCATAAAACCATTTGATTAGTTTAATTTCATGCAGTGAAAATGCAAATGCAAATCCATAACTTGAATCCCCTTTAACATTCATTTTTATGCTAATGTTCATATTGAAATGCCTTTGAAATGTATGTTTGTATTGGAAGTTGATTGACCCTGTCGACAAGACCGTTGATAGAGACCTGAATGTTATTAAAGAACTGGGATTGAAGCTTGTATATGCCATGAACACCCATGTACATGCTGATCATGTCACTGGAACGGGTCTGATTAAGGTTTGTTAGTATTCATTTTCTACCATTGCTTGTGAATCTGATGTCTTATTTTTACATGGCTTAATCGGTGCTTGTTTATGTACTTGTTTGCTGCAGAGTAAGGTTCCGGGAGCGAAATCTATTATATCAAAAGCAAGTGGTTCCAAGGCTGATCTTCATGTTGAACATGGGGATAAAGTCTCTTTCGGTGATCTCTTCCTTGAGGTATGTATAGTTGGTGGCTTCCAAGCTGCACTAAGCAAATCTTAAAATTTCTTTCTTATGGGGATAAGGTTCCTAGCCTGATATGATGTCCTGTTTGCACCAATCTGTCACAAAAGCAATAGTTTCCTTTAGGTCTCTTTCCAGTAGGAGCTCAACAGAGTTGAATGACAAAGCAGATATTTTTTGTGATGATGTCTGGAGGAAAGCATAGATTGAGGCATCAGTTGATAACTGCCTAAAGTAATGGCAAAAAACGATGACAAAAAGGCCTCTCTGCATCAGAAAGTTTCTCAGAAATAAAATTATTGTACAAGTTCATTCCTCTGTCTGGACTTTATTCTAATATGATTACCTAGTTTTGCTGCAGATATGATCTGCTGAGTGTTTTCAGACCTTTAGAAAATGTGATACGCAGAATGGTGTGGATCTCTGATCTGGATTTCTGATGATTAAAATATTGAGTCCGCAGAGCAAGAAGTCACTTTTCTGGATATCTGTTTGCTAAGTGGTTATCAAACTTATTTCATTGAAAATGGCATATGAATGATAGAAGTTTTATGTTTCTGTGAAGAACAATCATTGAAATTAAATTTGTAAACTACAGGTCGCTGTATATGACATTACTTATAGATTTAGTTTTCTGCAAATTTTGCTGCTTGCTAAATCAAATGTAGCTGTGCAGGTTCGTGCTACTCCTGGCCATACGTTGGGTTGTGTTACCTATGTTTCTGGTGAAGGACCTGATCAGCCTCAACCAAGGATGGCATTCACTGGAGATGCCTTACTGATACGTGGATGCGGGAGGACTGATTTTCAGGTATTGGGTCTTAAAACTACTTGATCAGGAAAATGAAAATCTTTACAGATAATTATTCATAAATGTTCAATTATCAGAATCTCACATAGAGCTGAAATTTTTTTAAGACAATTACTGCATCCTGTTTTAGTCAAAGAATAATGGCTGTGCCGTGTGAGTTGGCACATCTTTCCTATGAATTCTGGAAAGAATAATGGTTGTGCCGTGTGAGTTGGCACATCTTTCCTATCAATTCTGGATCATCCTAAGATTTTATGAAGTGTTCTAATTTTTATATCTTCTGTTTGGTAGCTCATGGATAATAAACTAATGGCTTTTTTTCATAAAAGGATGTGGAATAAATCACTGTGGTGAGTTGTTTTGACAGAATGCAACTCTTTTAAAAGGGGATGATTCAGGTTTTTACAGTGGTGTTTTATATTGTTTAACTCCTTCATAAGCATTCAAGTACCATCTGTAGGTTAGTTTGAAACCATGAGAAAACAACACACTTTATAGTTGTAATATTTTGTTTCTCTTCAGCTGATCCATCTTTATCTTTCCATTTTGGTGATTGATTTTGAAAAGATGTTTCTTCTTTGGGATGATGTTCATTACATTATCAAGCTTCCCTAGTGATTGATAATTTTATCCCATAGTGGCAAATTTATTATTGTTATATATTATCCTGTGTATTCAAACCATTTGGAATACCTACCTGTGATATTTCATTCCACAAGTTTCTTGACTATCATAGATTTTAGGTTCTAACAATACTCTCCCATAAGAAAGTTTTGGGGGATTTTGGGGTATCTGGAAAGGGAAGAAAGGGCTTATGTGGTTTTCATTGCTTCTTTAACATCTTATAAATGATGGAAGGTGTGCATATTTATTATTCTTTTGTTTTTAACTCAGACAGAACACCTTCATGCTTGTTTCTCTTCATCTTTAATGAATGCTTTATATGTGGCAAAGATTTAATACTTGTTACTTTCTTGAAGGGAGGAAGTTCAAGTCAGCTCTACAAGTCAGTGCATTCACAGGCAAGGACATGGGGTTCTGTGAAAAAAAGAACAAGAGGAGTAAAAGAAAAAAAGAATTTAATACTTCAAGCCTTCTGTTAATTGTTACTAACTTTTGTCTTGTGTTTCTAGATATTTACTTTGCCGCAGGACACATTAATCTACCCGGCTCATGATTACAAGGGATTCACAGTGAGTTAACAGTCAATGTTGCATCTTTTATTTATATTTGAAATAGTCCAATAACGCGTAAAAGTTGCTTATACTATACTGATATGAATTTCAGGTAAGCACAGTGGGAGAGGAGATTCAGTACAATCCTCGCCTAACGAAAGATGAGGTACTTGTTTGGCTAATGTTGAATTCTTTTATTTCTATGGATTACTCGTGATTGCATTATCAACTAACTGTTAGAGCCCTTCTAATTGGGAGGTGGATTGTCATTGCTTTTTCCTTAAAAGAGTTTCGGTTAGATTTTCATTTTGGGTATTCTTTTTATGACAATACTTTTCACAACATTTTGCAGGAAACATTCAAATCCATAATGGAAAGTGAGTATATGCAAATTACATGTTGAGTTTGATTTATCTTATATTTAGTTGTAGTCCTTTCCTAATCTGTAAAACAACTAACAACTGGGACAAATTTTTTCACTGACAGATTTAAACCTGTCATATCCAAAGATGATAGACATAGCAGTTCCGGCAAATTTGGTTTGTGGAATGCAAGATCTGATCTCCAAAGCCTGATGAGCTTCCTTGGGCGATGCCCAAATGGTGATAACCTCGGTACCTGCTGTTCAAGTTACTCTGTACAAATGATATATAATGGCTCTTAATTGGGATAATACAAAACAATAACAAAGAAAAAGTTGTTAAGCACCTAAATAATGCATTGATCTGCATTGATCAATGAAACGATGAAAATAAGATATAATTGAATAGCTTTGTGGGTTGGTGTTGAATGTCATAATTGTCCTGGAATCTCTGTTGTAGGAATTGCCTTGGAATTGTTGGGTAAGGTTTGAGCACTGGGATTTTGATGCGTGAATCCCTTCCCTGGAAAAATTTAGATTGAAATTTATCTGGCTCATTCGTCCCAATAGAGACAAATTCATGTACTTTTAATACTATGAAGCATTTGAGGTCCATGGTTGTTGAGTGCAGCACATGAATAGCAGGTCCCTACCATGTGTTAGATCCAATCCCATTTCCCAATCCTGCCTTCTTTGGCAAATGTATTAATTCAACTAGCACAAGGCCAGCTAGATTACTTCACTCCTTTGTCCTAGGAGACTGATTATTTTAAATTTTTTAAACAATAATTTTCTTCTATATATGGCAGTATTTTCTTTAAAAGCATGCAATAATTTTACCTAATTTTCATCTAAGGTCCTTTTTTTCCCCTCGGTCTTAGGCCACAAGTTTTAAAGTTAAAAATAGTATGTAATCATACCTTCGCAACTAAAAAGATCTCGTTGTGAAAGATTTTTATTCTCAAAAGTGAATATTTCAAATGGGTCTAACACAAATGCTAAACTCAATAATCTTATCCAAAATTTTGATAGCAATTTTTGCCATAGATGAATAATCAAAGCCCAAGAGAACTCCAATAAACAAAATATTTATTGTGTTTGTATAACAATAAAGTTGATTTTCTTACAAAAATTGGAAAATAGACTAAGGTTGGACTTCCATTCTAAATTTCAAATCACCGGATTGATTTATAGAAATTTTGGTATATTTGTGATTATCAATTCAAAGAAATTTATACAAATAAATTTTTCATGTAATAATAAAAAAAATTCAATATTTATTACTTAAATTTATTAAGGATTTCATTTTGATGCAAAAAGAAACTACATTTTTAAAAATTGCTCTTAATATGCTACGTTTACAAATTCCAAAATACATCAACATTAATATCAAAATTTTTTAATAAATTTGTCAAAAAAATTGTTTAAAATGTATACAAATAAATTATTTCTAAAATTTATTAAAAAAAAATATTCGTTACAACGTTTTTGGGAATTTTGAGATTACCCATTTAGATTTCAATTTTTTTAACAATATTTTATAATAATAGGAGAAAAGGATAAGAGATACTCTTATTTTAGAAAGAATAATGAATGGCCACACAAATTCTTTTTTTTGAGATGCACAAAATTATAATCTTTTTTTTTTTGGGACAAGTCTTCGGAAATCTGTATGACTTATTCATGAATGTGAAAAGAGTCATTATGTTCCAAACTACGTGATCATTTCATCAAATCATGGATGTTATTAGTAGTTTTTCCTGAAGAATTCAATTTGTCAAACAAAATCTAATAACAAAAACAATAATAAAAACTACAATAATACAATAAAATCTCTCTATAGTTATAATTTTGAAACCAACTAATTTTATTATTATGAACAGACTATAACTCAACAGCTATATAGTCACAAAATTATATTTTTGACTTAACTATCCTTAATGTAAATAATATGCACTACATTAATAATTAGTGTTAAATTCAATGTATAGACATTAATGAAAAAGATAGACATAGTTTTAAAAACCAATCCATACATTTATGTACCGTTCAGAATATGTGAGTTATTTAAAAAATTTAACGTTTTCATTCTCTTTTATGTTTCTCTCTTAATTATAAATTTTATAATTACGATACAATAATTTGATAACAACTATAAAAAATAACTTATCGTCTCAAACAATTTTAGAAAAAAATATGTTCTCAATTTTAAACTTTAACCGTAAAACATTTATATATTTGTTGTAATATATAAATAATTATTTCTATACAGAATCAAATTTCTTAAAAGGAGATCTAGGCAAAATTTAACTTATTATAATAAAAAAATTTATTCTTACGTATAAACCGCTGGATTGAAATTGTAATTATTTATAACTACATTAAAATTATTTAATAACTATTCAGATATTTTACTCTTGACGTGTGCGCAAATAATGAAGTTAAAATGGCAATAGACATCACCATCAGCAAATGATCGTACGAATTGTTATATGCTTCAACAGCGTCACACGGAAATTACAGCACAGCTTCTTGTTCTCTGGCCTCTTCTAATAACGAAAACTTCATTGACTTTTGCGTCTTCTCTTTTGCCAAATCCAAAGATCCCAATTCATCCCATCAATCAAGATCATGAGTGAAGATGACAAAAACAAAGCCGTTGTTGTTGGTCATCAACACCACCATCACCACCACGATCAGCAGTCACCACCACCGCCACCACAACCACCGGTCATCACCATGAGTGAAGACGACAAAAACAGAGCCGCTGTTGTCGGTCATCAACACCATCATCATCACCCTGATCAACGGTCACCACCCCCACCACCCCAGTACGGTACGTTTCAAGGCGTAGCCAATTACCCTCCACCGCAGCCGCCGGCAATTGGGTTCCCTCAGCCCGTGCCCCCACCTGGCGTTTCCGGCCAAACCTCTTCACATCTCCACCACCACCATCATTCTCCTTACTACCCCCAAGGCTACCAAACTGTTCCAGGTGAAAATGCGACCATTTTGGCGAATATTTGATCCATCAATTTGTATTTAAACAAAGTGTAGGGGTGGTCGATGATATTTATCATTTTTTATTTATTAAGTGTAGGGGTGGTCGATGATATTTATCATTATTTATTTATTTATTTATAGGTTATGCCGTAGCTGAAGGGAGACCAGTGAGAGAGCGTCGCCTTCCTTGCTGTGGTCTTGGTGTTGGCTGGTGCTTGTAAGTAGTTGTTGCTATTTTTTTAAACTTTTTGTATATCAACTCGATAACAATGTAATACTGGGGATCCAAATTACTATCCCTGTATTTGGGTTCCATTGTGGCTGCTTATATGTAACTGTTACGTCATGTTAGTCATTAAGTGTTTATTAATTTTTCATGAATTATAGTTTCACCCGTTCCTGATCAACATTAATAACTAATATGCTGTAGCAGTGATATAAAATGCCACATCAATTGAGAAGCAAATGTTGGGATAATGGTTGAGATACTATGGCATTACTCTTTTGATGATCCATTCATTTAATGCTCTTTTTTTTTTTTTAAATGAAGGTTTATTTTGGGTTTCTTCCTTGGTGCCATCCCATGGTATGTTGGGTTATTTGTGCTGATGTGTGCAAGGATTGACATCCGAGAGAAGCCTGGATATATTGCTTGCACCATTGCTGTGAGTCACTCTAAACATAATTTACTTTTGAGTTTTAAAAATGGTTGTATATTTCGATCACTGCTATCACCGAAGTCTCTATCTCACATATGATGGTAATTACGTTGTTACTTACCAGACAAATTTTCGTAATTTTTTGTTTGTAGTGAGAGTTCGGAGATTAGTGTCGAAAGGGTGTTCTTATTCTGTTGTGAAATTGGCGGAGATGGTTACTTATTCCACTTCATGATAAAATCGTTGGTGATTGCTATGCTGGAGATGAAAATTTAAGTATTGAAAATTTGTCTTAGATCAATATGATCAAATAACCTTTCCTTTCTTAGAACAACCACGTCATAGATACCAACATGTTTGTGTTTATCATTCATTTGGGTTCTCTGTACATTCCTATTCCTTAGAGTAAAAGTATCAGTCTTGCCTGGTTGTGTTTACCATTGCATGGTTGTGATCAAAGTTATTAACGGAACAATTGATCAACTTCTCCCAGTTTTAAATAACAGAACCTGAATATCTTTTCAATTGATCTTACTTGCTTGTATGCTCGTACCCAACAATAGGAAATGCAGAATTTAGTACTGTGGATTTTTTCAGCTCGTGGCTGGAGGCAGTTTTCAGCTTTTTTGTCTGTAAATTATTCCATTAGGTATTTAGACAGAGATCATTAATTTGAACTGCTAGAGTTCTTTTTCTATTATTTTTAATGTGCTCCAGTAAACAGCTTTTGACTTCCAAAACCATTTTTCATGATTGTGTAAGTCTACTGTCCTTTTTGCTAATACGTTATCATAAAATCCTTCAGTTACAGAGAGGGAGGAGATATTGGGAGGGGTGGGGTAAGGAGTGAGATGAAGCTTGAAAATATTTGCTAATTTGTTCAAGCCTAGGTTCAGGCTTAGCTTGTTTATAGTTCTGTAAAGGCCAATGGAAATTAGGTTTAAAATTCTGGGGTTTTGTTTGCAATAAGTTTTCTGTGAATAGTTGTTATACCGGGAGGTGCATACTTGAGTGTAAAATTTCAGTTATCAAGAATATTTTCCTTCATTTTCTAATCGATTTGTTGCTTTTTCCTATTTTTGTTAAATGCCCTTGTAACTTATGTTTTCGAGCCATGTTTGATGCACATATTTCAAATTTGAATGACAGAAGATCTGCAAGATCTTTTCATCTTTGTTTTGTGGAACCTCCATTTCTTTTAGCCTCAATTCTTGCCCTACGCTACTATAACAGGTGTTCTCTGGCCTTCCTCTTGCAATGAAGTTTGACTATGTTAGCTCTGTGCTCATCTTTTGTGCCATTTCTGCTTCAATGTGATGAGTTCTGTTAATTTATTCTTACCGCTTGTTTCATGCAACAGAGGTACTTGAAATTTTTGAATGGTGAAGGAAACTTCACTGTCAGTATCATAAATATGCTCCTGCAAAACGATTGTGGGTTTGAACCTGTAATGTAATTAACTGGTGGTGAGAGTGCAAACAGTTTACAAGTTTATGATGTCTCACATCTCATCCAATTTCCGACATGCTAATCCTGCATCAGAGTGTCTTCATGTTTTTTTTAGTCAACTAATGGCATTTTATATGATCTTGAGAAAATATACCTCTGTTTTCCCCATCTCTTTCCTTCTTGAACCGACGGAATTGCTTTAAGTGGTATTTAATGCTGCTGAATATTGGTGTCAGATGCAGAAGCAAAGTTACCTCAATTAGCATAGCAAGTTTCATGGGTGTGAGATATGTCATCTAAAGTTGTACCCTGTCCGAAACTATTCTCCTTGCATTAGCTAGCTCTTGTTTTCTGGCCTAGTAGTAATATTACCCAAAGTTGTACCTTGTCTTAAACAGTTCTACTTTTTTTTTTTTCCCCCCTCTATGAAGTTTGGGGTGCATTCTATAATATTTAGAGTTGCCCCAAATGGAGAGCTACCATGTTTCTTCATCTACACTGCTTAGCTATTTCTCTAACACAATGCAATTTTTGCAGGCTGTTCTTGCTACAATTGCAATTATTCTTGGTGTAACAAAGGGAGCCGATGAGTGGTAGTTGTACAGGTGAAAAATGGATATACTCATCTCTGAAGTCCTGAACTGTATCTGGGGTTTTAAACATCATGTGAAATCATGAAAGATCTAGTAAGTCCTTGAATGTTAATTATGGTTAACGGTACTCAACAGAACTGCAGAGACTACAGTGCCATTTGTTGGTGATAATCTTGTTTATTGATGGAGTTCTTTGTATTATAAGAGAAGAATATTTCAGTATGTGCTTGACTTGTTAAATTATGGAATTATAATCATTTCTTAATTATATGTATGTTTTTGCAAATCATGTGGTACTAAGATAGTGTTTTCGACACTTGTTCGAAGAATTGCAGCTACAGATGAATCATGATTTTATATTATAAACTGTGCAGAAAATGCTGTGAAAATCAATTGGTCCCGTATAGAAATATATAGTAGTCTTATTAATTTGGGGAACTGAATTATTAAGTGAAACTATGTCGCTGTATTTCAAATGTATCTATTCTCAATTGATACACAAAGTTCACTTGCTTTATTGTGTTTACTTTTCGGATTACAGAATCAGAATCCGAAATTGATAACATTGCTTTCTCTACAAAATAAAGACGAGAATTAGAATTGGAATCATAGGGTCCATACCAATTTGAGAATGTAAAATTGATCATTTTGTTCTAATTAAAATTATAATATGTTGCAAATATCCTCATCTGAATTAAAAATTATAAATAGCATAAAAGAAAAAAGATCAAGCTCGTCACTGCCAAAGCTCCCTCGCCGTCATCGATCGTTGCCTGTGGAGTAGCAGTTGGTCACTAGTCGTCGTGTCAGTGGTAGCAGCAGTCGTAGGCAACAATCGTCACGTCGTAGAAGTCAAACAACCACCAAGAGCAGTCGTCGTGAACTGATGATGATGTTGCTTCTGATATGATGATGATTATTATTATTATTGATAAAAAATTTTATAATTAATGAATATATTAATATTAATAATAATAATAATAATTTTTGCATAAATAATCATAATAATAAAAATATAAAATGATAATTATAAATAGTAATTTGTAACAATTTAACTTATTTTGTTTTTTATTTCAATAAAAAGTAAACATATTAGTGGCAATTTAGCTCATTTCGAATCCAATTCATATAATTCAAGTAAATAATTTTTTGTAATTTTCATTTCACATTCTGATTCCAACCCATTTTCATTCTAGTTTAGTAAATGTACAAAGTTAGCACTACTAGCATGTCATTATTTACAATATCCGTCTACATCATTTCACTCAACAAAAGGATATAAAATTTCAGTCACATCATTACGGGAGCTTGTCAATTTTTTATTATATTAAAATCAACATATAACATTTATTCCCTATTGTTATTGTAGTACTTAATAATTTCTCCCACAACATAATTTTACAGTATACCCTTATTTTAAGTATATTTTTATTCATATTTATTGTAAATTAAAGAAATTATATAAATAGGAATTAAAATAAAAAATCAAATACTAAAAATAAAAAAATATAAGTTTTGAAGTGAATAAAAAATTAATAATAAGATTTTTTCCTATTTTTTATTTTGAACATTTTTCTTATAATAAATGTATATTTTATATTCTCAATATCAAATATCAATCAAATGATCGATAACTCCTTGTTTTCTTTAAATTTTATTGTGTAAAGAGGTTATTAAATATTATAAAAATAATATGAAGTTAGTGGTATATGTTGATTTTAATAATAGAGATACCGGCGATCTGCTTAAATTAAGTCTAAAAGCAATCAATACTCCTAGGTTTCTCAAGTGTATAGTTTTTGAAATGGTCATTCATTCATGTCTTCATTTGAATAATTATACCTAAATAGAATACAATTTGGTCATTGTAATCGATGGGCATAATTATCTAAAAAGGAGTTCGTGTGCCCATGAATAAACTAAAACTCTAAAAGGGACTTATATGAACATTTAGAACCTATTTGGAGCAGCTGCCCCACGTGTATAAAAGAGGAGAAATTTTGTCTGAGATATAGGTCTGGCCCCGAACGCGGCCTTAATCAAATTTGGATTTTCTCTCAAAACTAATTAAAAATAAAATTGTTTTATTATACAATTACCCTCAATCCTTATTATATTATGCTATATTGCTTTATTATGACTTTGTAACCAAATGGATCCTTCTGAAACAAAAAAAAAAAGAAACAAATTGGTCCTAGGGCTTTGGCACCAAACCCTCAATGCAAAGCGCCGCATATAAACCCCGGTACCCCTCCTTCACCTGCAGTGAGCCAGCTCTCCTTGGAGGAAAAATGGTTACCTTCAGGGTAAGTGTTTGATTCAATTCCTTTTCTCTTCGTTTAGAGAAATAGATTGTTGAAAACGATGACGTATTGATTTGGGTTTCTGTTCGGGGTTGCAGTTTCACCAGTACCAGGTTGTGGGAAGAGCTTTGCCCACAGAAAAGGATGAGCATCCCAAGATTTACAGAATGAAGCTCTGGGCCACCAACGAGGTTCGTGCCAAATCCAAGTTCTGGTGAGTAAGGCTTCATAATCATATCATTCATTCATTTTATTTCTTAATGTAATAATAGAACCCGGTACAATTTATTTTTATGTTTTGTTAAATTAGTAAATGCAGTATTAAATTGTCCTGTCAAGAGTTCTCAGAATTGATAATGTATGGTTTAAAATCTTTTATTCTATGCACAGAGAGATTTGTTGTAGTAAGCACGATTGCCACATCTTATATTTTAGGCACCCGATTCATGTGGCAGAGTTGGTCACTTTGTAGTTGTTATTGCTCTCCTGAACACTTTTCACCATTACCTGTTGCTCGGATGTTGATTTTAAAGAATTTTTCCTGAGGCTGGAATTTCTGTGGTGATTTAATGACTTTGATTATTATGTTTCAGCTGATTTAGAATTTTTTTCTTCATGAAATGTCTTTTTTGTTTAGTTTTCTTTTTCGGCTGTTAACTTTTATTTTTGTTGTCCCGTTTAGGTATTTCTTGAGGAAGCTGAAGAAAGTTAAGAAGAGTAATGGGCAAATGTTAGCAATCAATGAGGTATGTCTTTGCTGCATCTTGTAAAATATCACTCTTTTTGGTTTATTACTTCTTGCTATTGCATAAATATTAGTGAAGAGGGGTCAGCACCTTCCAGTGTGCTGCTTTAGATTTCCATCTAAACAACCTTCTCTTTTGGCACTTAAATGAGTGGGTGTATTTGATTTGGTATTGATAATATCAGAATGCATGAAAATTCAGTGAGCATGTTACAAGTCCACAACTTCATATTACGTTAATTCTCTTGTTGAATAGCACAAGTACAAAGTCAAATAAAATTTGGATGCAAATAAAGAGTGTGAATATCTTATATATGAGTGTTTCAACTGCTGGTTTAGCATTTTTGACATGTTTAAATGCAATTCTTACAATTTAAATGAATGGTAGTTTCAGAGTGTTTGTGCTGAGAGATTACTTGTCTTATGAGTTGAGGTTGCTGCTGCTTTAAAATTTTTATGTATGGTTTTGTCCAAATTAATTCAATATTTGGGGAACGCAGAAGTTTTTCTTGATAGACTGGATGGATATAAGAGGGATCGTTTTTTGAGATTTCTTTAACTTGATTTGTGACTTTGACATGGCATCTGCAAGAACTTTCTGTCTTAGCTTCAGTTAATAATTTTCATGGTATTCTTTGGGCGGTAAAGTTTTAAAGACATTAAATTTTGAGTTATTCCATCTAAGTGAAGAAGATGACATGCATCGTAGAAAAGTTCAAAAACTTAACATGTTTCTCTTAATGAAAGGTTTCCCAATTTGCATAGGTAGTTGCATACTTGGAAATCAATAATTGAGTTTTTGCCTCTTCCTTTCCAAATAACAGATATACGACCATTTTATTTTGTGTTATTATTGAAACTTGATGGCTATTAGTTGTGTCTACCTGTGCTGGCTTCGAATCAAAGGTTTTATGTGCACTTTAACAGTCACTCTGAGGAATTATATTATAGCACCATTGCAGCTCCCATATGTCAACATGTTGCTACAACTTCTTTATGACGTGTAGTATATATTTAGCATATAATCCTTACAAGGTGTATGAGTATGTTGCTCTTTTTTAATTTATTTGGTGGATTTAAGTGCTCTGCTTTATGCTTTATGATAAGATTATCTTTGTCTAATTTCTTTGTACTGCAGGTTTTTGAGAAGAATCCTACCAAAATTAAGAACTATGGAATCTGGTTGCGATATCAAAGCCGAACTGGGTATCACAATATGTACAAGGAATATCGAGACACTACTCTTAACGGTGCTGTTGAGCAAATGTACACTGAGATGGCTTCTCGTCACCGAGTACGGTCTCCATGCATTCAGATAATCAGGACAGCCACAATATTAGCTAAGCTCTGCAAGAGAGAGAGCACAAAGCAGTTCCACAACTCGAAAATCAAGTTTCCTTTAGTGTTCAAGAAAGTTAGGCCCCCCACGAGGAAGCTCAAGACCACATATAAGGCGTCACGGCCCAACTTGTTCATGTAACCTTAAATGGGTGTCACTGCTTTGGATTTTGCATTCTCTTTTTCGGGCACAATACTTCTGTCTTTCTAGTTTTTCATACCAGTTATTTTACAAGTATGGTTTCAGAATCTGATTAGAAACCTCTGTTGAATTGTTCTTAACTTATGAAGTCGCTCACCTTCTTTTGAAGAAGCGATGACATTCTTTTCATCTTTTATTCTATTTCTTCAAGTGAAAGGAAATTTTGAGTAAGTTTTGTGTAACTACTCATATAAAGTTTTTGTGTTGGTACTTCCCTTACTATTTTCATTTATTTACTTTTGGTGACATTTGTTTTTTTATTTGAAATTTGAATAAACTTGAATTAGTTTGAATTCTGAGTAAAGTTGAATGTCTGAATCTGAATGATATGTTTATTTTTTTGTTAGAATTGCTTTTACTTGAATCACTAAAAAAAATTTTTAAGTTGTTTTTTTTAACTTAAAAAATCTAGAAACTAGTATTTTTTTTTATATTTATGCCCTTATAAGTTATAAATGTTAAACAAATAATAAAGATCACAAAAAAATATAAATAAGACAATATATTATCATAATATAAACTATATTTAATTGAATACAACATTTTAATATTCTAAATTAGTATATATTAATCAATTTTACTATAGTTTATGATATTTTTATATGAAAAATTATGAAGATAAATAATTTTAATTTGAAGAAAATAAAAAATTAAAAATAATAGTAGTCTACTAGTGCACTATATTATCACAAGTTATAGAGGTAGGTAATAACATCAATTATTAAAATTTATTTAGGTAAGGATAAAAATTAATTAATTAGATAGAGATATTTTGGAGAATATCTTTTAATGTTATTATTTAAACTTTTTAGATTAAACGAAAAATTTAAAAATTAGCTTGATAACTGAATGATTTAGTGATTGAAAATTTTCATTAAGTTGAAAAAATAAATGAACTCAATGATTTAAATGATTAAAATTAAATTAATTAAGTTAAAAAAAAACAGGCGATTGGCACACCATAGTTTGTGACCTTGTTTATCATGTTTGAGAATCGTGGATTATATTCATGATAAAGATAAATGAAATAGGAGTAGAGATGAAGATGATAGATCCATTGCGTCTTGTCTGTATCACAAAGCAGAGTTCTAATCGTTTTGTATTTCTCTGAAAGCAGACCCCAAAATTACGCAGAGCCATTAATCCCCATAACAGTAGAATTGAAATTCCGTATAAGCCAAGACAAAGTGGACCTACATTCGTGTGAAAGCAGAGCACATCATGCTGCTTGATTATGCATTTACGAAAAGGCAGTATATTTCCTGGCGTCATATGACAGAATACAGATCTTGTTTCTAGATGCTTGCCATTCAAATGTAGGTTTAGATTTTATTTTGCAAACATTTATACTTAAAAATTCTTACTATATGAATTTTAGCTTATTTTTTAAAATTAATCGATCCCATACAGTCTAGTTCTAGAACAAAGTCCACAGTTCGCAGTCACATGCAAATCTTGACACGTATCGTTAACACCGATTACTGGGGACAATGTCTTTGTCCGGGGAAATTCTGAAATCATCGATCGAGAAAACACCTAATCAAAAACACATGCAAAGGAAAACGATTTTCTCATTCGCTTGATGACTATATATACCATTCTCGTTCGTCTCTGCAAATTTAAACCCACAAAATCTGTCAGTGTGAAATGGAGTTGCCTCTGAAATCCATAGCTTTGACCATTGTTATTGTAACGGTGCTAACATGGGCATGGAGAGTGCTGAACTGGGTGTGGCTGAGGCCCAAGAAGCTGGAGAAATTCCTGAGACAGCAAGGTTTAAAAGGCAATTCTTACAGGCTTCTGTTTGGTGACTTGAAAGAAAATTCCATCGAGTTGAAGGAAGCAAAAGCCAGACCTCTCAGTTTGGATGACGATATTGCTATTCGTGTCAATCCATTCCTTCATAAACTGGTAAATGATTATGGTATGTATGTCAATCCCGGCATGTACTCTTTTAACTTTACTCGTTCAAAAGTAGATTTGTTCTGTTCTGGACTCAAATGACTCAAATATCTGGACTGCGCCACTGCTTAAAGAATTAATCCTGTCTGATGAAAGAAATTTGATTAGACTTCTGATTCAGAAGAGATGGTTCACGTAAAGATAATTCTTGAAAATTTTGGTGGGTTAAAACATAATTTTATTTTTACGCTTCTTTGATCAGAGAAAAAAATCGATGTTGCAGCTAAACTTCTCTCTCTCTCTCTCTCTTTTCTTTTTAATTAAGTGGTGACACTTTACCACTCAGCCTTGACCGAGTGGCTAGAACCACTAATGTATTGATGAGATAGGCGTGTGGGTGTAATTCAACCTGTGGATGGGCTACGCCACATGTAAAATTCCCAGAGGGCAGCGTTGTTCCTTTTGCTGAGTGTTGTCTGATTAATTCACTGTTTCAACGCCGTTACGCTTTTACATAATCTTATGAAATCGTGCCATTTTTCTAATTGTTTACCTTATAATGGGCAAAGTTGCTTGTTAGATCTTTTCTGCTTGAAGTAAAATCAATTAGTATGAATGGTTATTCTTTGACTGATTTGTGAATAAAATCACTAAATTTTCTCAGCTTAGGTATACTACCATTTTCAATGTACACCATCTGCCTCTAACAAGTAACATGTGCGTATATTGGTAAAAAATTTCTGCAGGTAAGAATTCTTTCATGTGGTTTGGTCCGACACCAAGGGTGAATATTATGAATCCTGATCAAATAAAAGCGATATTTACCAAGATCAATGATTTTCAAAAAGTCAATTCAATCCCACTTGCCAGGCTGCTGATAGTTGGATTGGCTACCCTTGAGGGGGAGAAGTGGGCTAAACATAGAAAACTCATCAACCCAGCCTTCCATCAAGAGAAGCTCAAGGTTTATTAGTTAACTTCTCCATTTGTTTACATATCTTTGGAAGATTCGATTTTGCCCTCATTTAGATTTCTTGCTTTTGTTACAGCTTATGTTGCCAGCATTCTACTTGAGTTGTATCGAAATAATTACAAAGTGGGAGAAGCAAATGTCTGTAGAAGGATCATGTGAGTTGGATGTATGGCCTTATCTAGCAAATTTGACAAGTGATGTGATTTCTCGAACGGCTTTTGGGAGTAGTTATGAAGAAGGAAGAAGGATTTTTCAGCTCCAGGCAGAGCTAGCTGAACTCACAATGCAAGTCTTTCGTTCAGTTCACATTCCAGGATGGAGGTATATTCACATTTCTCTTCACTGGAAACATTCATATATACATGTCATATAGGATTATTTATGAGTAGGCTTTGATTAGCTTTGTGGGAGTTATTTTCTTTCGCGCAAAATATTAGAAGTAGACCTAGCTGACTTCGGCTCAGATATCTTGATTGTGCTAATCATAGAGTTATTCTAAGAGGCTCCAGCAGATTTCTGATTGGTAAAAAGAGGGCAAAAAAAAATTAAGGGTTTGATTAGTTTGTTTAGTTCTTGTCTTTTCAGTTGTTTCATTGCTTATATATAGGTTTTTACCTACAAAGAGAAATAGGAGAATGAAAGAAATTGACAAGGAAATCCGGGCTTCATTGATGGGAATCATCAAAAATAGGGAGAAGGCAATGAAAGCAGGGGAAGCTGCGAATAATGACTTGTTAGGTATACTGATGGAAACCAGTGTTAGAGAGATTGAAGAACATGGAAATAACAAAAATGTTGGGTTCAGCATGAACGATGTGATCGAAGAGTGTAAGCTATTTTACTTTGCCGGCCAAGAGACTACCTCTGTTTTGCTTAATTGGACGATGGTCTTATTGAGCAAGCATCAAGATTGGCAAGAACGTGCAAGGCAAGAGGTTTTGCAAGTGTTCGGCAATAATAAGCCCGACTATGATGGATTGAATCACCTCAAAATTGTAAGTGCGAAGGAAATAGTATTCGATATTGATCAATTTGATCATATTAATCTCAGTTGTGTTTGTATGTTTGTGACAGGTCCAGATGATACTTTACGAGGTACTCAGGCTTTATCCGCCCGTAACTGTGCTTAGTCGAGCTGTTTTTAAGGAAACGAAACTCGGAAATTTGACATTACCCACTGGGGTTCAAATTTGCTTGCCAATGATCCTAGTTCACCACGATCCTGAACTTTGGGGTGACGATGCAGTTGAGTTTAAGCCGGAAAGGTTTGCGGAAGGAATTTCAAAGGCGGCGAAAAATCAAGTTTCATATTTCCCATTCGCATTGGGTCCTAGGATATGTGTTGGACAAAATTTTGCTCTAGTAGAAGCAAAAATGGCCATGGCAATGATTCTTCAAAACTACTCATTCGAGTTGTCTCCATCCTATGTCCATGCTCCAACGGCGGTTCCAACCCTTCATCCGGAACTGGGTACCCAATTGATTCTACGGAAACTATGGTGCAAAAATAATTAATACCGGCAACTACATATTGTCAATAAGATTAGCATGATGCCAATGTAGACTCTTTTATAATGAAGTTTAATGTATTTAATTTTGTATTGAGAATCAAAGCTTAGACAAGAGCTGTTTAGATATTTAAATTGAGCTCAACACAACTCAATAGTTTTATTTAGAGTAAAGATGTTTCCCCACATTGGAAAATTTTATAATGCCATGATTAGAATTACAGCATTAATGCCCTGGTACAAAATATATTTTATAAAATTATACATAAGATAAGTGATTGGAAGATAAAACATGTAAATTAATATAAGCCAGATAATTATTAAAACAATTAACATGATTTCTACATAATTTTAGTGAAAAAATAATTTATTCATTTACTTTGGCTAAACAATGAAAAAAAAATAGTCATCAATTTAAGACCAAAAAAATTATACTGAAAACAAGTAGAATAAGTTTTATTGAATTGGTTTAAGAATAAATTATATATTTGTCTTAAGATATTTATAAACTTTTTTTTTCATTTTCTGTCATTTTTTTTACTACACAAGTTAGCTAAGCGAAATAATTTATCTTAATGTGGATTAAACAAAAAATAAAATAAAAACATATTCTTATATTACTAAACACATATATGACATATCAAAAAAATTATATCTAATTTTGAGTGTTACAAATACTTTTTGTAATTTTAACTGTCGCCCCTTACTTGTATTTAGAAACTATTTGCATTGCTAATGAGGAGATTTAGAAGGATGAGAAATCATGTCATCTTACAATAAATTAGAAAAACATTAAAAGAATAGATTTCAAAATATAATTTTGAGAATAAATTTATATAAAACATCACATTTATTACATAAGACCAAAATTATCATTATTCAATTTAAAATAGAATCAATAAATATATAAGGTAATCAATATTATAATGAGTTTTTATTTTACATTTATAAGTTTTTTTTAATAACTCTTATATTAATTTTGTAAATTACACCTAAACTTATGTTTTATTTTGTACTTAATATTGATTTATAGCTTTATATTATATCTTTAAATTTTTATTTTGTTTACTACCAATACATTAATTTACCAATCTTATATTAATTTACTTATTTTATCTTTTATTTACATGTCTTATGTTTCATTTACGCAATTTATATTTTATTTCACACTTAATATTGATTTATAAATTATATATTACATTTGTAAGTTTTTCTTTTGTTTACCAATAATATACCAATTTATCACTTCTATATTAATTTGTTTGTTTTACCTTCTACTTACAAGTCTAATATTTTATTTACATAATTTATATGTTATTTCACAATTAATATTGATTTACATGTTTTATATTAAATTTACAAGGCTTATGTTTCATTTACATAATTCATATTTGATTACATAAATTCATGACATCATCGAGTGACCTTGTACTTTATAATCGGGTGAGGCTATTTATTTATATATTCTAAAAGTTATTTTTAATCCTCTTTATTTAATAAAATTTTATATTATAAAAATGTCCTTTTATGAAATTAGTATTAAGGATTGAATAATTTTAACTTGAAACAAATATCCTTGACACACCCATGTATTATAAAATCTTAAATCACAATCATCATCATCTTCTTCTTTTTAAATCAATTCTTTATCAATTGGAAAATTTGAAAGATTGAAGACTTCTTTGCAAATTTTTGTCATGGGTGCACGTATCCTCACTCTAATAGCGATTTCACCAAATATATTTCATTAACATCTTCGAAATAAGATTAATGGAAAATTACATTTATGTAACTGATACCTCAATGATAAATTGTAGGCAATACATACTAAAAATCAAAATCACAAGAATTCAATAAAAGAAACGAAGAATTATGATTCAATAAAAGAAAAAGGGATATATAATTTATCTCAAGCCTTTAATAAGAAGAGAGAAAATTACTTTAGAAAAAGAATAATAAAACAGGAGCCCAAAAAAAAAAAATTCAAGACTATTTTTTAGATTTATATATTTTACATAGTAAAAATTTGATTTTAAAATTTAAACGTTGTATTTGGAGTAATGAGTGCGCAGGCGGACCTAAGCGGGGGTGTAGCCCGGATTAGTCCAGGAAAGTTATTTATACCCCTTGTTTTTTCATTAATTTTATATAATAATATAGCTTTATTTTTTTTTCATATATGTCACTAATTTAACTACCCTTATGTTTTTCAATTTTTATAAAATAATAGAGTTTTTATTTTATTTTCAAATATGTTCCTAATTCAATTATATTTTCTTCCCAATTGGAATTAGTGACTTATTTCATGAAAAAATTAAATTATATATTTATTAAATAGATTGAAAAGATTTGGGGACTAAAATATTATTACTGTTTTAATTTATTTATAAAAATAATTTAATTGAAAAAATGCCAATACTTACAAAAACAAAATATAGTAACAACTATATATCAACACTTCATAAACTTTTATGTGAATTTTGAGATTTTAGTTATTAGTTACATTAACCAAGAGGACAAGTTAGAAGATAAAATTTAAATATTTTGAGGAGTTTTTGATAGAAAAACGGTCAACAGTAGGTTCTTTAAAAAAAGGTAGAGTGTATGACAAAGAAACAATGACACCCAAATAAATTTATGTTAAGTTGAACTTAGTTTATTATTGAAACTTTTGACTAATAATATTTTAAAATTTAAAAAGATGAATAAATTTTAATTGTTTAATTTATTTAAGCTTGGTAATTAAGTACTTGATTTCAAATATAAAAGTTTTACTACCATTTTTAATAAATTGTGATTACATGTATAGTATTATTTTAGCTTGAAATTCTTAATTGATTTACTTAAAGGTTTTATTGAGGACTTTTTTAGTATTTTAAAGAGTGTATAGAGTTAAGAGAGTAGCTTTTTTGGTATTTTATGAGATCGTGGCTGCAGCTGTTAAGAGAGTAGCTTTAAAAGGAAATGTGGCAAACATGGAGGCAGAAGCAGTGCTGCTCGGTATTCAAGTAGCTCAGAAAACAAATTGTGCCCAATTCATTGTTGAATCAGACTTGAAGGAAGTTGTGGAGCTCACTTTAAACAAGAAGGAAAGTTTAGCTTAAATTTGTTGGAACATTAAAGAAATACAAGCAGAGTTGAAAAACCAGGCCTCGACAGCTATTTGTTTTGTCCCAAGAAAGTGTAATGTAATAGCCCATAACTTAGCTAATGTAGCTCTTGAGTTTGAGGATGCTATCACCTGGATAGGTGATTTCCCTGTCTAGGTGTTGATGTTGTTTTCTTCTTCTTAATCAATTGAAAGCTTTACTTTCTCATAAAAAAAAAAGAGTCTGCAGGGTAAAAACTAATTATTTGAAAGAGTGAGTATATTTGAACCCACCAAATTACTTTGTAAACTCATCTACTTATAATTCTATTGTTAAAAATTTTATTTTATACTTTATAAACCGATGTTAATAACCAACATATCCTTGAAATTAATTCATGATTTTCTGCAACATTTTTCTTCACTTCTTCTTCTTCCATCTCTCCAACCCTTGACGCATTCATAACCAATGGTCGTATCCTTCAACTTCTCAAGTGGAATTTATTTTTTGTCCGTGCTTGTCATTAAACTGCTATAAAATATATATAATATCATGAAAAAATTAAATGACAATAAGATGATAGTTGTAATCAATAATCAATTGATTACACAACTAATTCAAGCGCTCAATATTTGTCAATGGATAACTCTTCCCTTTCTTATGTAGTGCAAATTTAATGAAATAAATTTTAGGGAAATTATCAGCTATATATCCTTAAATGACACCTGTATCAAATGTGTGTGAACACTTTTCAAGTGTATCACTCGTATACTCTAAGTTGACAAAACCCTTAAATGACACCTGTATCAAATGTGTGTGAACATTTTTCAAGTGTATCACTCGTATACTCTAAGTTGACAAAACACTTCTACCATCCACCAATCCGTTAACTTTTATTAGAAAGTTAACAGAATTGTGATAAATTGACTATTTTGCTCTTGAAACTCAAAATAAGGTAAAAAGATAAATTTATCCCAAAAATTAATGTAAATTTTCAATACACAAATTTTTTTATTTTGTTATTAACAATACATTTTTTTGATTAAAAAAATGAATTATTAACGGTACATATTATTAACAATTATTCATAAAAAATATTAATACCATTCCATAAAAAATTATTAACAACATATTATTTACAATTATACATATTGTACCATAAAACTTTCCAGTTGGAGCTTGGAGGAGTATATCTTCAAAAATTTAGGTTAGTAGATCTTTAAAAATTTAGGTTAAATTTTAGAGGAGTAGATTCGGTTATAAAGTAGTTTTTTTTAGCCATTATTAACAATTATCCGATAAATGAGATGACATGTTATTTTTATCAATATATATCATATGACATATCGTTTTTTACTAAGTAAATGAGATGACACGTCATTTTTTAAATCAAAGTTTCGTCAATCTTAAAAGACTAAATTACCCTTATGATATTAGCGCTTGCAAACGGAAGTTAACGGATTGGTGGACGGCAGAAGTGTCTTGTCAACTTAGGGTACACGAGTGATACACTTGAAAAGTATTCACACAGTTTTGATACATGTGTCATTTAAGAGTATATGATTGATAATTTTCCTAAATTTTATTGCTTGAATCTAGAATAGCTTGACCAGAAATTATTGGTTTATTGGATTCCAATGAGCTTTACTGGTGAGATAGTTTTGACCAAATCCAAGTATCCAACAACTCGATTGGATTTGTTTTCGACCAAATGAGTTGAAGAAAATTTAAAAGTTTGAAACAAATTTTCTCTTATGTCTACATTGAACTGATTTAGACATGATTAAAAGATGAGAGCATGAAGTATATACATACTATTATGTCTTTAATAGTGATTTACGTTAGAGACAATTTAGTAGTAAAAATGTTTTCTAAAAAGTGGGTCAAATGAGTATTATGGTAGATTCAAATAGTCCCACCATTTGTCAAAAGATTAGGTTATTTATACTCCAAAAATTACTTTGAACACTTTATTACTCTGTATAATCATATGCTGAATTTAAAATAATTAAATTTTACTTTCTACACTCTGTAAAATACAAAAAAAAGACCTTAATTAAACTAGTTAAACTAATTTACTCAAAACACCAATTAAACTATTGAGCATCCAAAATGAATTAATAACAACTTAGTATATACACAAAGGAATCAAATTATATTCTAAACATATTCTTTATTAGCTTTTGTCTATTAAAAAATGTATTCAATATTAGTTTTTGCACCCAATTTTTTAACCAAACAATTGAAAATTTTTTTGCCATCTAGCCAAAAAAAAAAAGAAAGAAAAAAAGGAAAAAAAAAGAGGAAGAAGAAATAGCCGAAGAAAAAGAAGACTAAAAGAAGGATGAGGAAGAGGAAGAAGACTGCAATTTTTTTTTTCTTCTGAAAATCAAAGAGTAAAAATATGCTCAAAATATATTAAAAGTATTGATTTGCTCTTTGTTTAACTAAATATTGTTTAAGATATTGGATTTAAAATTTTTCGGACTTATGGAAAGATAATCATATATTGAATAGTGACTGTTTGGAGTAATTTTATTATGTTAGTTTATAAGAGAGATTCCATATTAGTAATTCATATAATAGGTATTTTTGCAATAAAATAATTTATTAAAATAAGAATATTCATAGTAATGTTAAGAGTGCAAATAGCCCCACCCTTTTTATAAAATAAGTAAATGAGTATACATAAATAATAGTATATTTTGAGTATTTTTTAAAGCGCAAATAGGCCCACCATGCATAATTTATTTAGATGAGTTTTATTTTATTTATTTTTTGTTAATTTCAGTTATCTCTAAATTCTTGTAAACCTTAATTTACCCTAATGATCATTCAAAAAATAAGATCAAATGGGAACGATTGATGATTTCTTTTTTCTTTTTTTTACCTTCTTTATAGTAATTGTGGATTGATTAATGTTTATTACAGTTTGAGGATATTTTGAGAATAATTAATGTATTAGGGGTAAACAATTTTTTTTTTTCAAATAATTAGCCGAACTTACATTCTCTAGTTCTATAGAAGACAGTCAATGAGTGACAAGTCCACAAAGATCACCACATGCATGATTGATATTGACACGTGTACCATTAGCTGGAGATAATGGTACAGGAAAATTCGAAACTCAGAAAAGCCATTAAACATATGCAAACGAAAATATGTTTTTAATTCACTTTCTACTAATCTACCACGTAGGCAAGTCTCATTTCTTTGAACACTTCAAAAATCTCTGTGTGTGAAATGGAATTGCCCCTGAAATCCATAGACCTGACCATTGTTATCGTAACAGTGGGAACTGGGCATGGAGAGTGCTGAACTGGGTGTGGCTGAGGGGCCCAAGAAGCTGGAGAAATTCCTGAGACAGCAAAGGTTTCAAAGGCAATTCTTGCAGGCTTCTGTTTGGTGACTTGAAAGAAAGTTTAGACGATAATATCTCGACTGGATTGTGCCATTATTAATAAAACTAATTCAGTTTGCACAATTGTAGAGCTGATATAAGTGGAAGAAATCCAAATAGACTTCTCGTTATAAATGTAGTTAGTAGAGATCATGGGCTAATGGGTGTAACTCAAGCTGTGGTAAGTTATGCCACGAGCAAAATAACCAGAGCTTAAAAATTGATGCAGGCAATAATTCATTTATGTGGTTCGGTCCGACACGAAGGTTGAATATTGTGAAGCCCGATCAAATCAAAGAGATATATACCAAGATCAATGATTTTAAAAAAATCAATTCAGATCCACTTGCCAGATTATTGGCACTTGCATTGGTTAGCCATGAGGTGATATAGAAATCTTATCAACCAGTTCCACCAAGAGAAGCTCTAGGTTATTAATTGATTTCTTCATTTGTTTACATAAAAGTCTTCATTTTAATTTCTTTCTGTTTCGTTTCAACTTATGTTGCCTGCGTTCTACCAAAGTTGTAGTGAAATAATTACAAAGTGGCAGAACCTGACGTCTAAAGGAGGATCGTGTGAGTTGGGTGTACGGCCTTCTCTTGCAAAATTAACTAGTGATGTGATTCTGAGGACGGCTTCTGGGAGTAATTAGCAATGTAGGAGTAGATTTTCTTCCAAAAATATGGAAATAGGTTTGGCCTATCCTGGGCTTATAACTTCGATCCATGTCGTCATATAGTTAATCTAAGATGTTAATCATATTGTTGAAATCGATAAGTAGGATTTGATTAGTGCATTCAATACGTTCTTGTATTTTCTATTGTTCCTATTTCTTATAGGTTGGCTGGTACCTTCAGAAAGAAATAAGAGAATGAAGGAAATTGACAAGCAAATACGAGCTTCACTGATGGGAATAATTAAAAACAGAGAGAAGGCAATGAAAGCAGAGGAAGCTGTAAATGATGACTTGGCATACTGATGGAGACCAATTTTAGAGAAATTGAAGAACATGGAAACAACAAAAATGTTGGAATAAGCTTCAACGATGTGATCGAAAAGTGCAAGCTATTTTACTTTGCTGGCCAGGAGACTACCTCTGTTTTGCTTAATTGGACAATGTTGCTATTGAGCAAGCATCAAGATTGGCAAGAACGTGCAAGAAAAGAGGTTTTGCAAGTTTTTGGCAATAATTAACCCGATTATGATGGATTGAATCACCTCAAAATTGTAAGTACGAATGAAATTGAGTTGAAATATGCTTTACTATAGTTGATAAATTTTGGTCGTATTAATTTGCGTTTTCTGTGCATATCCTACACGTTCAAATGATATTCTACAAGGTATCCAGGCTCTATCCCCCAGTAGTTATACTGGTCTAGCAGTCGGAATTTTAGGATGAAAACCAATGAAATTTGGACGGAAACAACCAACATTTAAGGCGGGCGATAGCACTGTCCTTAAGATATCTCAAGATGCAGTATTTCGGTGCAAGAAGGGCTAACAAAAGTAGTTTGATCTCTATGATATAATTACTACTATTGTGATGTTGCACTTCAACTTGATAGTTTAGAACAGCAAAACGTACAATGACGAAAGAAAAGAAAACAGAGAGCAAGAGAGTAAGTTTTCGGATGACCATAGTGTGATATATTCGGCTCTTTAAATAGATACAAGCCCTAACCCCCTTTTCCTCTCTAAATTCGAATTATAATTATATTTATTAAATCCTAATTCGATTAGGAATTGAATTCTCAATCTAATTCGAATTAAAATAAATAAAATTAAAACAAAGAACAAAACATAATAGATGGCCAAGCCCACACATATACACGACAACCCATGGGGGTAAGGAGGGTCCCCATTGCGAGTGAGTTATTGGGTACGAGCAACCAATTAATAGTCATGGAATGGTCTCCTCTCTCGCGCTTGGTTTCATGCATATGAGACTCCTCTTCATAGGCTTGTTACTACACTATATTTGTTTTCTATATAAAAACCAACTTATACTCTCTTGTTTAAGCATCGTGGAATATTGGTATTTTAAAATACCAACTCAATCTTTAACAATCCTCCACATATTTCAAAATACTCAATTTCTTTCGGCTTCATCATTGTCCATAGAGTTTAATGCATATGAACTGGTGCCATTTGGGCTATGAACTGGCCATTGAATAACTAATCATGTGTCATAGGAACTTGGTGAAACTAATAATTTCTATAAACCAATATTCTTTTTTTTTTTTGTAAGGTAGATGACTAGAAGCTCACATTAAACTCTCTCAATGTTTTGTTGTTCTGCGGTTTGGCACTTTAGTAGCCCTGTGCCCTTGTATTCATGAGTGCTCTAGAGAAGCATGTTTAACTCTCATAGGAACTTATCCAATTCCACACTAACATAGGTGAACCTCCATCAAGTATGTCATGTAGTTTTAACACACCATCATACATAAAAAGTGAGTTATGGACTTCATTAAAAGCTCAATTGCTTAACCTAACTCACTGCGATAAACATTATCTTATTATAAGGAGGACTTATAAATAAAGAAAATCTTTATTCAATAAAAATAAGATTACATAATATTGATAGTGTTCCAAAACAACAAGTAACTTATTGAACATTTTTCATGGGATCTCCAATCACATAGGTAGGGTTACCATCACTCTTGTCTTCTGATCTAGACACTAGTCCCATCTCCCTTGATGTGATCTCTTCTAAACTCTTGTTTAGTTTTTTTTGTTAGAGGATCGGCCAAATTCAACTTTGACCTTATAAAATTTAGGCTCATAACATCGTATTCCAGTAGCTGCTTAATGATACTGTCTCATAATGTCTATACACTTTTTAATATTTTAAATTAGTATGTATTAATCAATTTTACTATAGTTTATGATATTTTTATATGAAAAATATTTATGAAAAATTATGAAGATAAATAATTTTAATTTGAAGAAAATAAAAATTAAAAAATAATAGTAGTCTACTAGTGCACTATATTATCACAAGTTATAGAGGTAGGTAATAACATCAATTATTAAAATTTATTTAGGTAAGGGTAAAAATTAATTAATTAGATAGAGATATTTTAGAGAATATCTTTTAATGTTATTATTTAGAATTTTTAGATTA
The DNA here is from genome assembly GCA_002013955.2 of Citrus medica. Lineage (NCBI taxonomy): Eukaryota > Viridiplantae > Streptophyta > Magnoliopsida > Sapindales > Rutaceae > Citrus > Citrus medica. The sequence goes on from MKYO02015565.1 coordinate 211,767, forward strand.
AACAAAAAATTTAAAAATTAGCTTGATAACGGAATGATTTAGTGATTGAAAATTTTTGGATTGGAGTGGGAATCATGAGGAGTGGGAATCCTTGGAGTGGGAGTGTGGAGTGGGAGTGAGAGTAGGGTGTTTACTTAGACTAAATGAAAGTATGGATTGTCAATCAGAATCCTAATTATTTGTTTACTTTGTCTTGGATTGAGAGTAAATTGTTTTAAATTACAATTTTATCCTTATGTACAGAATTATAATTTATAATTAAAAAATTAATAAAAAATATATTTAATGAATAATATTTATTTTATTATATTTGTAAATTTATTATAATTATTAATATTCTTAATTATGAACAATAAATTATTAATTGTAATTTTAATATAAAATGAAATGTTATTTTATTTTATTTAATATAATTATATTAAATTTATTATTATATAAAATAATAATATAATATTATTTAGTACAAAATTAATATTTTCTTAGAATAAAGTATTTATTATTATTATTAAATAAATATAGTACTATTATTTTTAAAATAAATATAATAATATTATATTTATTAATTCTCTATTAATATAATAATAGTATTTTAAAATAATTTTAACTTAGAATCAATGTAAATTATTATTTAGTTAAATATAATATTATTATTTAAATAAATATAATATTATT
>MKYO02015565.1:212687-309632 GCA_002013955.2 Citrus medica
AAAAAAAAACAGGCGATTGGCACACCATAGTTTGTGACCTTGTTTATCATGTTTGAGAATCGTGGATTATATTCATGATAAAGATAAATGAAATAGGAGTAGAGATGAAGATGATAGATCCATTGCGTCTTGTCTGTATCACAAAGCAGAGTTCTAATCGTTTTGTATTTCTCTGAAAGCAGACCCCAAAATTACGCAGAGCCATTAATCCCCATAACAGTAGAATTGAAATTCCGTATAAGCCAAGACAAAGTGGACCTACATTCGTGTGAAAGCAGAGCACATCATGCTGCTTGATTATGCATTTACGAAAAGGCAGTATATTTCCTGGCGTCATATGACAGAATACAGATCTTGTTTCTAGATGCTTGCCATTCAAATGTAGGTTTAGATTTTATTTTGCAAACATTTATACTTAAAAATTCTTACTATATGAATTTTAGCTTATTTTTTAAAATTAATCGATCCCATACAGTCTAGTTCTAGAACAAAGTCCACAGTTCGCAGTCACATGCAAATCTTGACACGTATCGTTAACACCGATTACTGGGGACAATGTCTTTGTCCGGGGAAATTCTGAAATCATCGATCGAGAAAACACCTAATCAAAAACACATGCAAAGGAAAACGATTTTCTCATTCGCTTGATGACTATATATACCATTCTCGTTCGTCTCTGCAAATTTAAACCCACAAAATCTGTCAGTGTGAAATGGAGTTGCCTCTGAAATCCATAGCTTTGACCATTGTTATTGTAACGGTGCTAACATGGGCATGGAGAGTGCTGAACTGGGTGTGGCTGAGGCCCAAGAAGCTGGAGAAATTCCTGAGACAGCAAGGTTTAAAAGGCAATTCCTACAGGCTTCTGTTTGGTGACTTGAAAGAAAATTCCAGCGAGTTGAAGGAAGCAACAGCCAGACCCCTCAGTTTGGATGACGATATTGCTATTCGTGTCAATCCATTCCTTCATAAACTGGTAAATGATTATGGTATGTATGTCAATCCCGGCGTGTACTCTTTTAATTTTACTCGTTCAAAAGTAGATTTGTTCTGTTCTGGACTCAAATGACTCAAATATCCGGACTGTGCCACTGCTTAAAGAATTAATCCTGTCTGATGAAAGAAATTTGATTAGACTTCTGATTCAGTAGAGATGGTTCACGAAAAGATAATTCTTGAAAATTTTGGTGGGTTAAAACATAATTTTACGCTTCTTTGATCAGAGAAAAAAATCGATGTTGCAGCTAAACTTCACTCTCTCTTTTTCCTTTTTTTTTTTTAATTAAGTAGTGATATGTTACCACTCAGCCTCGACTGAGTGGATATAACCGCTCTCTCGCAAGTGTGAGGGCAAGAGTTCGAATCCCCAAAAGCATTGTAGGGGTTTAATTTAATTTTCTTCGAAATTGTATGCGGAGACCAATAATGTCTTGATGAGATAGGCGTGCGGGTGTCATTCAACCTGTGGATGGGCTATGCCACATGTAAAATTCCCAGAGGGCAGCGTTGTTCCTTTTGCTGAGTGTTGTCTGATTAATTCACTGTTTCAACGCCGTTAGGCTTTTACATAATCTTATGAAATCGTGCCATGTTTCTAATTGTTTAGCTTATAATGGGCAAAGTTGCTTGTTAGATCTTTTCTGCTTGAAGTAAAATCAATTAGTATGAATGGTTATTCTTTGACGGATTTGTGAATAAAATCACTAAATTTTCACAGCTTAGGTATAATACCATTTTCAATGCATCATCTGCCTCTAACAAGTAACATGTGCGTATATTGGTAAAAAATTTCTGCAGGTAAGAATTCTTTCATGTGGTTGGGTCCGACACCAAGGGTGAATATTATGAATCCTGATCAAATAAAAGAGATATTTACCAGGATCATTGATTTTCAAAAAGTCAATTCAATCCCACTTGCGAGGCTGCTGATAGTTGGATTGGTTACCCTTGAGGGGGAGAAGTGGGCTAAACATAGAAAACTCATCAACCCAGCCTTCCACCAAGAGAAGCTCAAGGTTTATTAATTAACTTCTCCATTTGTTTACATATCTTTGGAAGATTCCATTTTGCCCTCATTTAGATTTCTTGCTTTCGTTACAGCTTATGTTGCCAGCATTCTACCAGAGTTGTACCGAAATAATTACAAAATGGGAGAAGCAAATGTCTGTAAAAGGATCATGTGAGTTGGATGTATGGCCTTATCTTTCAAATTTGACAAGTGATGTGATTTCTCGAACGGCTTTTGGGAGTAGTTATGAAGAAGGAAGAAGGATTTTTCAGCTCCAAGCAGAGCTAGCTGAACTCACAATGCAAGTCTTTCGTTCGGTTCACATTCCAGGATGGAGGTATATTCACATTTCTCTTCACTGGAGACATTCACATATGCATGTCGTATAGGATTAATTATGAGTAGGCTTTGATTAGCTTTGTGGGAGTTATTTTCTTTCGCGCAAAAATTTAGAAGTAGACCTAGCTGATTTCGTCTCAGATATCTTGATTGTGCTAATCATAGAGTTATTCTAAGAGGCTCCAGCAGATTTCTGATTGGTAAAAAGGGGGAAAAAAAAATAAGGGTTTGATTAGTTTGTTTAGTTCTTGTCTTTTCAGTTGTTTTCATTGCTTATATATAGGTTTTTACCTACAAAGAGAAATAGGAGAATGAAGGAAATTGACAGGGAAATCGGAGCTTCATTGATGGGAATCATCAAAAATAGGGAGAAAGCAATGAAAACAGGGGAAGCTGCGAATGTTGACTTGTTAGACATACTGATGGAAACCAGTTTTAGAGAGATTGAAGAACATGGAAATAACAAAAATATTGGGTTCAGCATGAACGATGTGATCGAAGAGTGTAAGCTATTTTACTTTGCCGGCCAAGAGACTACCTCTGTTTTGCTTAATTGGACGATGGTCTTATTGAGCAAGCATCAAGATTGGCAAGAACGTGCAAGGCAAGAGGTTTTGCAAGTGTTTGGCAATAATAAGCCCGACTATGATGGATTGAATCACCTCAAAATTGTAAGTACGAAGGAAATAGTATTCGATATTGATCAATTTGATCATATTAATTTCAGTTGTGTTCGTATGTATGTGACAGGTCCAGATGATACTTTACGAGGTACTCAGGCTTTATCCGCCAGTAACTGTGCTTAGTCGAGCTGTTCTCAAGGAAACGAAACTCGGAAACTTGACATTACCCGCTGGGGTTCAAATTGGTTTGCCAATGATCCTAGTTCACCAGGATCCTGAACTTTGGGGTGACGATGCAGTTGAGTTTAAGCCCGAAAGGTTTTCGGAAGGAATTTCAAAGGCGGCGAAGAATCAAGTTTCATATTTCCCGTTCGCATTGGGTCCTAGGATATGTATTGGACAAAATTTTGCCCTGGTAGAAGCAAAAATGGCCATGGCAATGATTCTACAAAACTTCTCATTCGAGTTGTCTCCATCCTATGTCCATGCTCCAACGGCGGTTCCAACCCTTCATCCGGAACTGGGTACCCAAGTGATTCTACGGAAACTATGGTGGTGCAAGAATAATTAATACCGGCAACTATATATTGTCAATAAGATTAGCATGATGCCAATGTAGACTCTTTTATAACGAAGTTTAATGTATTTAATTTTGTATTGAGATTCAAAGCTTAGATAAGAGCTGTTTAGGTATTTAAATTGCGCTCAACCCAACTCTAGTTTTATTTAGAGTAAAGATGTTTCCCCACATTTGGAAAATTTTATAATGCCATGATTAGAATTACAACATTAATGCTGTGGTAAAAATACATTTTATAAAATTATACATAAGACAAGTGATTGGAAGATAAAACAAGTAAATTAATATAAGACAGTTAATTATTAAAACAATTAACATGATTTCTACATAATTTTAGTAAAAAAATAGTTTATTCATTTACTTTGGCTAAACAATGAAAAAATGGCAATAATAAGCCCGACTATGATGGATTGAATCACCTCAAAATTGTAAGTACGAAGGAAATAGTATTCGATATTGATCAATTTGATCATATTAATTTCAGTTGTGTTCGTATGTATGTGACAGGTCCAGATGATACTTTACGAGGTACTCAGGCTTTATCCGCCAGTAACTGTGCTTAGTCGAGCTGTTCTCAAGGAAACGAAACTCGGAAACTTGACATTACCCGCTGGGGTTCAAATTGGTTTGCCAATGATCCTAGTTCACCAGGATCCTGAACTTTGGGGTGACGATGCAGTTGAGTTTAAGCCCGAAAGGTTTTCGGAAGGAATTTCAAAGGCGGCGAAGAATCAAGTTTCATATTTCCCGTTCGCATTGGGTCCTAGGATATGTATTGGACAAAATTTTGCCCTGGTAGAAGCAAAAATGGCCATGGCAATGATTCTACAAAACTTCTCATTCGAGTTGTCTCCATCCTATGTCCATGCTCCAACGGCGGTTCCAACCCTTCATCCGGAACTGGGTACCCAAGTGATTCTACGGAAACTATGGTGGTGCAAGAATAATTAATACCGGCAACTATATATTGTCAATAAGATTAGCATGATGCCAATGTAGACTCTTTTATAACGAAGTTTAATGTATTTAATTTTGTATTGAGATTCAAAGCTTAGATAAGAGCTGTTTAGGTATTTAAATTGCGCTCAACCCAACTCTAGTTTTATTTAGAGTAAAGATGTTTCCCCACATTTGGAAAATTTTATAATGCCATGATTAGAATTACAACATTAATGCTGTGGTAAAAATACATTTTATAAAATTATACATAAGACAAGTGATTGGAAGATAAAACAAGTAAATTAATATAAGACAGTTAATTATTAAAACAATTAACATGATTTCTACATAATTTTAGTAAAAAAATAGTTTATTCATTTACTTTGGCTAAACAATGAAAAAAAATAGTGATCAATCTAAGACCAAAAAAATTATACTAAAAACAAGTAGAATAAGTTTTACTGAATTGGTTTAAGAATAAATTCTATATTTGTCTTAAGATATTTATAAACGTTTTTTTTTTCATTTTGTGTTATTGTTTTTTTTTACTACACAAGTTAACTAAGCGAAATAATTTATCTTAATGTGGATTAAACAAAAAAATAAAATAAAAACATGTTCTTATATTACTAGACACATATATGACATATCAATATAGATCTAATTTTGAGTTTTACAGATACTTCTTGTAATTTTAACCATCGCCCCTTACTTGTATTTAGAAACTATTTGCATTGCTGATGAGGAGATTTAGAAGGATGAAAAATTATGTCATCTTACTTTAACTTTGAAAAACATTAAAAGAATAGATTTTAAAATCTAATGTTGAGAATAAATTTATATAAAACAACATGTGTATTACATAAGACCAAAACTATCATTATTCAATTTAAAATAGAGTCAATAAATATATAAGGTAATCAATATTATAATGAGTTTTTATTTTACATTTGCAAGTTCTTTTGTTTGTTAATTTTGTAAATTACACCTAAACTTATGTTTTATTTTGTACTTAATATTGATTTATAGTTTTATATTATATCTTTAAATTTTTATTTTGTTTACTACTAGTTCATTAATTTACCAATCTTATATTAATTTACTTATTTTATCTTTTATTTACATGTCTTATGTTTCATTTACACAATTTATGTTTTATTTCACACTTAATATTGATTTATAAATTATATATTACATTTGTAAGTTTTTCTTTTGTTTACCAATAATATACCAATTTATCACTCCTACATTAATTTGTTTGTTTTACCTTCTACTTACAAGTATAATATTTTATTTACATACTTTATATCTTATTTCACAGTTAATATTGATTTGCATGTTTTATATTAAATTTATAAGTCTTATGTTTCATTTACATAATTCATATTTGATTACATAAATTCATGACATCATCAGTGACCTTGTACTTTATAATCGGGTGAGGCTATTTATTTATATATTCTAAAATTTATTTTTAACGCTGTTTATTTAATAAAATTTTATATTATAAAAATGTCCTTTTATGAAATTAGTATTAAGGATTGAATAATTTTAACTTGAAACAAATATCCTTGACACACCCATGTATTATAAAATCTTAAATCACAATCATCATCTTCTTCTTCTTTTTAAATCAATTCTTTATCAATTGGAAAATTTGAAAGATTGAAGACTTCTTTGCAAATTTTTGTCATGGGTGCACGTGTCCTCACTCTAATATCGTTTTCACCAAATATGTTTCATTAACATCTTCGAAATAAGATTAATGGAAAATTATATTTATGTACCTCAATGATAAATTGTAGGCAATACATACTAAAAATCAAAATCACAAGAATTATGATTCAATAAAAGAAAAAGGGATATATAATTTATCTCAACCCTTTAACAAGAAGAGAGAAAATTACTTTAGAAGAAGAAGAATAAAACAGGAGCCAAAAAAAAAAAAAAATTCAAGGCTATTTTTTAGATTTATATATTACGTAGTAAAAATTTGATTTTAAATTTTAAACGTTGTATTTGGAGTAATCAATGCGCAGGCGGACCTAAGCGGGGTGTAGCCCGGTCCATAGAGGTGGCAAAAATACCCGCCTGGTCCGGACCCAGACTGTACCCGGGCCCGGATATGAAGCTGGGTCGGTTTTGGGTATCACTTGATAAACCTGGAACCCGGATTTTATTAAAAAATATTATAAATTGCCCGGATTAGTCCAGGAAAGTTATTTATACCCCTTATTTTTTCATTAATTTTATATTATAATATAGTTTTATTTTTTTCAATATATGTCTTTAGTTTAACTACCCTTAAGTTTTTTTAATTAATTTTATAAAATAATAAAGTTTTTATTTTATTTTCAAATATGTTCCTAATTCAATTATATTTTCTTCCCAATTGAAATTAGTGACTTATTTTATGAAATAATTAAATTATATATTTTTTTGAATAGATTGAAAAGATTAGGGGCTAAAATATTATTACTGTTTTAATTTATTTATAAAAATACTTTAATTGAAAAAATGCCAATACTTACAAAAACAATATATAGTAACAACCATATATCAACATTTCATAAACTTTTTATGTGAATTTTGAGATTTTAGTTATTAGTTACATTAACTAAGAGAACAAGTTAGAAGATAAAATTTAAATATTTTGAGGAGTTTTTTTTTTATAGAAAATCATCAGCATCTGGTTCTTTAAAGAAAACTAGAGTGCCTGACAAAGAAACAATGACACCCAAATACATTTGACTAATAATATTTTTATAATTTAAAAAGATGAATAAATTTTAATTGTTTAATTTATTTAAGTTTCGTAATAAGTACTTGACTTCAAACTAAAAGTTTTACTTACCATTTGTAATTAATTGTGATTGCATGTATAGATTTATTTTATCTTGAAATTCTTAATTGATTTACTTAAAAGGTTTTATTGAGGATTTTTTTAGTATTTTAAGGGGTGTGTAGAGTAAAAACTAATTTTTTAAAGAATATGTATATTTGAAACCACCAAATTACTTTCTAAACCCATTTACTTATTAATTCTATTATAAAAATATAAAATTTTATATTATACTATATAAACCCATATTAATACCCAACATGTCCTTGAAATTAATTCATGATTTTCTGCAACATTTTTCGTCTCTTCTTCTTCTTCCATCTCTCCATCCCTGAACGCATTCATACCCAAAGGTCATATCCTTCAACTTCTCAAGTGGAATTTATTTTTTGTCCATGATTGTCATTAAACCGCTATAATATATATATAAAATCATGGAAAAATTAAATGATAATAAGATGATAGTTGTAATCAATAATCAATTAATCACACAACTAAATTCAAGCGCTCAATATTTGTCAATGGCAAAACTCTTCCCTTTCTTATATAGTGCAAATTTAATGAAATAAATTTTATTGCTTGAATCTAGAATAGCTTGACTAGAAGTTATTGGTTTACTGGATTCCATGAGGTTTACTGGTGAGATAGTTTTGACCAAATTCAATTGTTCAACGACTCGGTTGGATTTATTTTCGACCCAAGGAGTTGAATAAAATTAAAAAAAAAATATGAAACAAATTTTCTCTTAGGTCTACATTGAACATATTTAGAGATGATTAAAAATGAGCGCATGAAGTATACATACTATTATGTCTTTAATAATAATTTATATTAGAGACAATTTAGTAGTAAAATTATTTTCTAAAAAGTGGGTCAAATGAGTGTTATGGTCTATTCAAATAGTCTCACCATCTTTTAAAGGATTAGATTATTTGTAGTCTAAAAATTTCTCTAAATACTTTATTATTCTGTACAATCATGTGTTAAATTTAAAAAATTAAATTTTACTTTCTACACTCGTTGAAATACCAAAAAAGACCTTAATTCAACTAGTTAAACTAATTTACTCAAAATACCAATTAAACTATTGAGCACCCAAAATATATTAATAACAACTTAGTATATACAACAAAGGAATCAAATTATATTCTAAACATATTCTTTATTAGCTTTTATCTATTAAAGAATGTATTCAATATTTGTTTTTGCACCCAATTTTTTAACCAAACAATTGAAAAAAATTTGGCCAAAAAGAAGACTAAAAGAAGGATGAAGAAGAAGAAGAAGACTACAATTTTTTTATTTTTTTTTCTGAAAATCAAAAAGTAAAAATATGCTCAAAATATATTAAAAGTATTGTTTTCTCTTTGTTTAACTAAATATTGTTTAAGTCATTGGATTTAACATTTTTCAGGTTTATGGCAAGATAATCATACATTGAATAGTGAGTGTTTGGAGTAATTTTATTATGTTAGTTTATAAGAGAGATTCCTTATTAGCAATTCATATAATAGGTATTTTGTAATAAAAAAATTATTAAAATAAGAATATTCATAGTAATTTTACGAGTGCAAATAACCTCACCCTTTTTAAAATAAGTAAATGAGTATACATAAATAATAGAATATTTTGAGTATTTTTTAAAGGGTAAATAGGTCCACCATGCATAATTTATTTAGATGAGTTTTATTTTAATTTTTTTTGTTAATTTTAGTTATCTCTAAATTATTGTAAATCTTAATTTATCCTAATGATCATTCAAAAAATAAGATCAAAGGGAACGATTGATGATATTTTTTTTTTACCTTCTTAATAGTAATTGTGGATAAATTAATGTTTATAATAGTTTGATGATATTTTGAGAATAATTAATGTATAAGGGGTAAACAATTTTTTTTTTAATAATTAACCAAACTTACATTCTCAAGTTCGATAGAAGCCGGTCAATGAGTGACAAGTCCACAAAGATCACCACATGCATGATTGATATTGAGACGTGTACCATTAGCTGGAGACATTAATATAATGGTACAGGAAAATTCGAAATTAAGAAAAGCCATTAAACACATGCAAACGAAAATATTTTTTTCATTCACTTTCAACGAATCTACCATGTAGGCAAGTCTTATTTCTCTGAACACTTCAAAAATCTCTCTGTGTGAAATGGAATTGCCCCTGAAATCCATAGACCTGACCATTGTTATTGTAACAGTGGTAACATGGGCATGGAGAGTGCTGAACTGGGTGTGGCTGAGGGGCCCAAGAAGCTGGAGAAATTCCTGAGACAGCAAAGGTTTCAAAGGCAATTCTTGCAGGCTTCTGTTTGGTGACTTGAAAGAAAGTTTAGACGATGATATCTCGACTGGATTGTGCCATTATTAATAAAACTAATTCAGTTTGCACTATTGTAGAGCTGATATAAGTAAAAGAAATCCAAATTGAGAGAAATCCAAATAGACTTCTAGTTATAAATATAGTTAGTGGAGGTCATACACATCAAGGTAATTCTTGAATATTTTTATGGGTTAAATCGTAATTTTAGTTTTTTATTAATGAAGAAAATATGTATGGTGTTGAAACATTTAGCTATGTTGTTTGCGAGACCAATAATTTGTTGGGAAAATGTGCTCTTTAAAAGCATATGTGTTTATTTAATTGTAATAAATATTTTTTCTGATTAATAAAATTAATGAGGTATTTTATTCAAATATCTTAATTACATTAATATTTTGACCAAAGTCCATTTAATCATATTATATGTATTTATGTGATCACCATGTAGATTCATAGAAGACATAAATACAAGTTATCTTATGATTAAATAAATTTAGTTCGCAGTTGATAAATAAAGTTGGGTACTTATTTAGGTATAGACTGTAATGAATTCATTTAATGATTTGTCTTAATCATATATGAATTTATTGATGTAGTACGACTACATTGAACATGATCACATATGAGATTTAATTAACTTTGTAATAACTGTCAGACTTATTAAATCTCATAGGCATTGATTTTACTGTAATCTTAATCTTGAGTTAATTATGATTTCATGATTGTAATTGTTATTCCATTTGAGTTACCAATGGGCACGACACATACTTGTGGTCAAGATTACCCGGTATCTTGGTGGGAGCATTTATGAGTATTGGAGTTATAGATTAACAATATAGAATTTGTACAACACATCTCTTGATGGGTTTTCGGCACTTGATCATAGAATTCTCTGGCCAGAGTGTGTCAACATATTTAGTATGTTGAAAATGATCATTAGAGAAAACCACTAAGTATCAAGGAACAAGATGTAATGAAATTGATTGGACAGTTGAGATATCGATTTAATTAATGATGTGGTACAAATGATTGTGCAGTAAAGAAATTAATGTGGCTTGGGACGAATTATTATTCGAGTATACAATTATGGAGGTCAATCCCAATCTTTTAGTAGAGTAGAATTAGAATTAAATAATTAGGCTAGTTTAATTACAGACCTAATTGTTATAGTCACTATTGTATGTTTCCAAATGATCCCCGGGTTAGCTCATTTAATTGACTGCACCACTACTGGATTAATAAGCAAGATAACTAGTTATTTAGGTCAAAAGCCTAAATATATCATTTAGTGAGAGGCTCCATTTAATTAGCTTGTGTGTAAGGGGCCTTATGTTATTTTACAAGGTGAGTCCCTTATAGAAAAAACAAGTAACGTGAGTTTTGATTTTCATTATTTGGAGCCTAGAGTTTTCACTAAAGAGAGATATAAAAAGACTTATTTTCTCTAAAGAAAAAATAGCAGCCACTTTATACAGATTAGAGAAAGAGATTTTTCTTTCTATTGTTGAGAGAAAAATTTTCTCGTGCTAGTTGCTTTGGTAGTGATAAAGGCGCCCATACGTCAAGTGCAAATCAAACCTGAGTCATAACCTGGAAGATCATTGGTGACAGTTCGTGATCTAACAAGCGTGGTGGTGACGGATCGTGATCTAACATGAGTGGTGGTGACGGATCGTGATCTAGGAGCCTAAATCACTTCAGCAGAAAAGGCTAAATCGGATTTTCAAGTTACAATTTCTAGATTACGTATTATTATATATTATATAAGAGCGATCTTAAAACGATTTTATAAAAATTTAAAAACCTGTATTTTTCCCGAACAATTGGTATCCGAGCCCTCTCATATTAATATATAAGAATTTCGTATGAAATTAACTTTGATATTTATATATTAGAGTACCACAATTTATTCAGATATATATTATTTATTTAATATATTAATAAAGCATGTTTATGGTTTATCTTAATTCATGGTTAAATTTTCTATTGTATTTTTTGTTTGGATCTGTGACAAGAGGGGTGGTTTTTACCACCATGTTTCCCTCTTGATTTAGTTTACTTTTATAGAAATTTTGTAAGCCAAAATTGGCATAGGAAATTTGTAAATACTGAAGAATAATCACGGATGTTGATTAAAGCAACGATGGCTGCAAATTTTGACAACCACAAACCCACCACAACCAGCGCAGGATGCCTCACGAATCACGCTGCCAGCAGCCACGCGCAGCAGCAGCGTGGGCGCTCTGCACGCCCAGCAGCGCGCGCGCTCTGCACGCCCAGCAGTGTGCGCTGCGTTGCACGCGCAGCAAGCTGGCCGCGCGCGGCAACCAACAAAAACCAGCAGCTGCAGCGCGCGACCAATAGCGCCACCAGCAACGTTAGCAGAGGCTGGTCGCGTGAGCAAGATGGCTGCTGGCGGAGCGGTGGATTTCCGGTAAGAGACAGCGGCAACTGGCATCGGGGATGGTGGCTGTCCGGTGTGAGAGTTTTAAACGAGGGCTGTTTTTACGTTGATGGCGGCTGGGGAGAAGGAAAAGAAAAATGTGATTTTAGGGTTTTATGGTTTTTATTATGGAGGTCTCTATAGTTTCATATTTTTTTTTTGTGGGTAGAAAATTTTAATTTTTTGCATTTAAGTTCAAACATAGTTTTGGGCTTAATAAATCATAGTTTTAGGCTCAATTTCAATTGGGCTTAATGGATTAAAATGCATAGATAAAATTTAATATATTAAATTTATTTTTCGTCCAAAAATTTTGTTTTAATAAATTTTTTTAATTATTTATTTATTTCCTTTCAAAATTAAAATTGGACCAATTATAAATTTAAAAGCTCAATTTCCCCTAATCCATTAACAAAGACAAGCTTATGGAAGATGGACATTGACAAGAAGCCCAATGAAGATTAGTCTTAGGGTTAATGTATTTTTCATTTTTAGGAAAGCCATGAATTAAAATTATCTATTTTTTTTTCTATATGTTGTGTTTTGGATGATAACATGCCATGATAACATGTCATATAGAATAGGTAGTGCCACTCTATGCATAATGATACATGTCATTCATTAGTTATGAATCTTGTTATATTGTTTGAAATTTGCGTATGCTTAATAATATTAGATATCATCTAGATAATATTATAGGAAGCATGCAATTAACAATATGTATGTTTTAAAAGGAAAAACCAATTTTAAAATATTGAGTGGGAGAGGGAAAATTCAAGATAATTTTCTCACGGGTTCCATTGTTAGTTCAATAACAAAATTATATATATACCTCGACTTCATGATACGGTGATGCTCTCTTTGGAGGGTATATATATTAGATATTTTATTTGATGAACTTCTTCAAAGATAAAATTCAAATATTTTTCAATCGATTGTTCACCCCAACGGTGACTATTGATATGAAAAATACATAAATTGAAACAATGATTATACACTCAACTAAAATTTTTTATTAACCTTCACAACGAAGCTCTGTTAACAAATTTAGGCCCAAAAAGGATAACGATAATTATTTATCATGTCTCTACATGAAAGTAAATAATCTAATGGATAATTGGGTCTAGTAAGTATAGACATGACTTCCCCAACGGATAGCTTGTCAAAGCGGTACTAGATTATCGTTACAATAAATTAAAATGCATTTATGGTTTTTTGCATTTTTGTCATTTATTGTGAATATTATTTCAAATTATTTATGCATGGATGTTTTATTTTTCAGAAAATGTCTTCCCTGAGCCCACTTACTATTATTCTGAGTCAAAACAAACTCACTGGAGAGAACTATACAGATTGGAAAAGAAATCTATTCATTGTCCTGACTGCTGAAAATTATAAATATGTCAGATGTGTATAAGAGACAGCATTTTAGCCTCGATTTCTAATATTCTGCAGACCAAACATTAGAACTTGGAGACTGCCACTGAAATAATAGATAGTCTCCAACAGATGTTTGGGCAGAGCACTCGCTCCGCGAGACAAGCAGCGCTGAAAGGAATTATGAACAGTAAAATGAGATGTGTATAAGAGACAGCATTTTAGCCTCGATTTCTAATATTCTGCAGACCAAACATTAGAACTTGGAGACTGCCACTGAAATAATAGATAGTCTCCAACAGATGTTTGGGCAGAGCACTCGCTCCGCGAGACAAGCAGCGCTGAAAGGAATTATGAACAGTAAAATGGGGAAGGGCACAAGAGTTCGTGATCATGTCCTCAAAATGATGGACTATTTGAATGAGGCTGAGATTCAAGGAGCACAAATCGATGATAACTCAAAGATTGACATGGTGCTAGAATCTCTGCCAGAAACATTCAAGGAGTTTAAGGTCAATTATAACATGAACAAAAGAAACATGACCTTAACTGAATTGATGAACGAACTCTATTCTCCTGAAGAGATCTATGGTGCTGAGAAATCTCTAGGCAGCATAAATATTGCTGAAAAAAGTTCTTCTTCTAGACCTAAGCCGAAAGACAAATGTAAGAAGAAAGCTGGGAAAAAGAGCCGTCTACCAAGCAAGATAGCAAGCCGAAAGGCAAATGCTTCAAGTGTGGACGGAAAGGTCACTGGAAAAATGATTGCCCTAAGATTATGAAATCAAGTATGGGAAATCTTTTTGTAATTGAGACATGTTTAGTTCAGAATCCTATTGACACTTGGGTGTTGGATTCAGGAGCAACTAATCATATTTGTAATTCACTTTATTGGTTTTAAGAAACCAGGAAAATGAGTGAAGGAACCGTCAAACTGCAGTTAGGGACATGACAGTTGGTGTCAGCAGTAAAGACATGATCTGTTTTATTATCTTTTAATAATGAGACTTTAGTTTTGAATAATTGTCTTTATGTTCCAGACATTAAGAGGAATTTAATTTCAGTAGCTTGTTTATCAAAACAAGGGTACACTGTAAATTTTGGATCCTCTGTTTCTATTTTTTTATAATAAGAGACTTATTTGTTCTGGTACATTGGAAGATAATTTATATCATTTAAGTCTAATGATCCATTCTATACACGACACTGTGATAAATAATGATGAGCATACATATTTATCTAAGAAAAGAAATATTTCTTCCAACCAATGTTACCTCTAGTATTTATGCTTGGGTCATATAAACCAAAATAAGATACAGAGAATGATCAAAGATGGACTTTTGGGTCCATTAAAAAAAGAATTATTGCCACTCTGTGAATCATGTTTAGAAGGAAAAATGACCAAAAGGCCATTTTCGGCCAAAGGAATACGTGCAAAAGTACCACTTGAATTGGTACATACAGATGTATGTGGACTAATCAATGTACAAGCTCGATGAGGTTATGAGTATTTCATCACTTTCACTGATGATTACTCGAGATGCGGTTATGTTTATCTGATGCGTCACAAGTCTGAAGCTCTTGAGAAATTCAAAAAGTATATGACTGAGACAGAAAAGCAATTAGATAAGAACAAAAAGAAACTTCGATCTGATCGAGGTGGTGAATTTCTCTCAGGAGATTTCAAAGAGTATCTGGTTGAAAATGGGATTATATCTCAGTTGACTGCCCCGGGAACACCACAACAAAATGAGGTAGCTGAAAGAAGAAATAGAACTCTTTTAGATATGGTGAGATCTATGATTAGTTATTCGTCATTACCAAAATTTCTTTTTGGGAACTAGCATTGAAAACTGCAGTTTACCTCTTGAACTTAGTTCCATCTAAGTCAGTGCCTAAAACCCCAATAAAATTATGGTCAGGTCGCAAATCAAGTTTACGACATATTCGTATTTGGGGATCACCAGCACATGTGCTGAAACCAAAGGCAGACAAAATGAATTCACGTTCTAAGGTTTGTATGTTTGTGGGGTATCCCAAAGGAACAAGGGGATGTTTATTTTATAGTCCCCAAGATAGGAAAGTGATCGTGAGCACACATTTCACTCCCCTCGAGGAAGAATATATGAATAACTTCAAACCTAAGAATAAGGTAATACTTGAAGAACTGTTAGGTGATCAGGTTGATGCTCAGCTTTCAACGTCTGTTACAGAACATGAAGAACATCAACAACCAGATGATCAACACAGGATTATCCCTGAACAACCATCACTTTTAGAACCTCGTCGTAGTGGGCCGGTAACTAGGTTACCTACGAGATACATGCTTTTGGGAGAAACCTATATGACTATCTCAGATGAACATGTACAAGATCCCACTAGTTACAACGAAGCTCTAATAGATAAAGATGTTGAATTTTGGAAAAAGGTCATGAATCAAGAAATGGAATCTATGTATTCCAATAAAGTCTGGGAACTTGTAGAGGCACCAAATGGGATAAAACATATAGGGTGCAAGTGGATCTACAAGAGAAAAATAGGAGTGCTAGATTATGAAATTTGGCAAATGGATGTCAAGACTGCCTTTCTTAACATGTATCTTGAAGAAAACATCTACATGCAGTAACCAGATGGATTTATACAAAAAGGCTAAGGACACATGGTATGTAAGTTCCAGAGATCCATTTATGGATTGAAGCAAGCATCCCGGTCATGGAACATCAGATTTGATCAAGCGATTAAATTGTTTGGATTCATTCAGAACATTAATGAACCATGTGTGTAAAAGAAAATTTAAGAAAAATCTGTAGCCTTCCTAATTCTTTATGTAGACGATATTCTCCTAATTGGAAACGATATATGAGTATTGACTACAATAAAGAGTTGGTTAGCAAAACAATTTGATATGAAAGACCTGGGAGATGCAAGTTATATTCTTGGTATCAAGTTACTACGAGATCGGAAGAATAAAACTTTAGTCTTGTCTCAAGCGGTCTATATCGATAAGATATTGGCTAGATTTAGCATGGAAAATTTCAAGACTGGTTTATTGCCATTCAGACATGGAATTACATTATCTAAGGATCAATCACCTAAAACATCTGAAGAGATAGAGAGAATGAGATGAGTTCCCTATGCAGAAGCTGTATGAAGTCTCATGTATGCCATGCTTTGCACTAGGCCAGACATCTGTTTTGCGGTAGGAATGGTTAATAGATATCAATATAATCCTAGACCTAAACACTGGACTGCAGTCAAGCATATAATGAAGTATCTGAAAAAAACTAAAAATTATATGCTTGTGTATTCTGGTGATGAACTCATTCCAGTGGGTTATACTGATTATGACTTTATGTCAGATAAAGATTCCAGAAAATCAACTTCCGGCTATGTGTTTACATTGGGAAGTGGAGCTATTAGTTGGAGGAGTGTGAAACAATCTTGTATCGCAGACTCCACAACTGAAGCTGAATATGTGACTGCATCCGAAGCTGCAAAAGAAGCTGTATGGCTCCGCAAGTTCCTACAAGATCTTGAGGTGGTACCTGCTGTAACTGCACCCCTTAAACTATTTTGCGATAATAGTGGTGCGGTAGCTCAATCTAAGGAACCACGGAACCACAAGAAACAAAAACATATTGAGATGAAGTATCATCTTATAAGGGATATAGTGCAGAGAGGTGATGTGGAGGTTACTCAGATTGTGTCATAACAAAACTTGACAGATCCTTTTACTAAGGCCATACCTGGGAAACCTTTTAACTTGC
Organism: Citrus medica; assembly: GCA_002013955.2. Taxonomy (NCBI): domain Eukaryota; kingdom Viridiplantae; phylum Streptophyta; class Magnoliopsida; order Sapindales; family Rutaceae; genus Citrus; species Citrus medica. Next base: position 229,940 of record MKYO02015565.1, read on the forward strand.
ACTTAGAAGTGATATAGTGCAAAGAGGTGATGTGGAGGTTATTCTTATATATTATATGAGACTGATCTTAAAAAGGTTTTATAAAAATTTAAAAACCTGTATTTTCCCAACATAATTTTCTTGGTATCATGGGCTAACAGGTGTAACTCAAGCTGTGGTAAGCTATGCCACGAGTAAAATAACCAGAGATTAAAACTTAATGCGGGTAATAATTCATTTATGTGGTTCGGTCCGACACGAAGGGTGAATATTGTGAAGCCTGATCAAATCAAAGAGATATCAACCAAGATCAATGATTTTCAAAAAATCAATTCAAATCCACTTGCCAGATTATTGGCACTTGCATTGGTTAGCCATGAGGTGACAAGTGGGTTAATATAGAAATCTTATTAACCAGTTCCACCAAGAGAAGCTCTAGGTTATTAATTGATTTCTTTATTTGTTTACATAAATGTCTTCATTTTAATTTCTTTTTGTTTCGTTTCAACTTATGTTGACAGCGGTCTACCAAAGTTATAGTGAAATAATTACAGAGTGGGAGAACCTGACGTCTAAAGGAGGATCATGTGAGTTAGGTGTACGACATTCTTTTGCAAAATTAACTAGTGATGTGATTCTGAGGACGACTTCTGGGAGTAATTAGCAATGTAGGAGTTGATTTTCTTCCAAAAATATGGAAGTAGGTTTGGCCCATCCTGGGCTTATAACTTCGATCCATGTCGTCATATAGTTAATCTAAGATGTTAATCATATTGTTGAAATCAATAAGTATGATTTGATTATTGCATTCAATACGTTCTTGTATTCTCTATTGTTCCTATTTCTTATAGGCTGGCTGGTACCTTTAGAAAGAAATAAGAGAATGAAGGAAATTGACAAGCAAATACGAGCTTCACTGATGGGAATCATTAAAAATAGAGAGAAGGCAATGAAAGCAGAGGAAGCTGGAAATGATGACTTAGCATACTGATGGAGACCAATTTTAGAGAAATTGAAGAACATGGAAACAACAAAAATGTTGGAATAAGCTTCAACGATGTGATCGAAAAGTGCAAGCTATTTTACTTTGCTGGCCAGGAGACTACCTCTATTTTGCTTACTTGGACAATGTTGCTATTGAGCAAGCATCAAGATTGGCAAGAACGTTCAAGAAAAGAGGTTTCGCAAGTTTTTGGCAATAATAAGCCCGATTATAATGGATTGAATCACCTCAAAATTGTAAGTACGAATGAAATTGAGTTGAAATCTGCTTTACTATAGTTGATAAATTTTGGTCGTATTAATTTGCGTTTTGTGTGCATATCGTACGCGTTCAAATAATATTCTAGAAGGTACCCAGGCTCTATCCCCCAGTAGTTATACTAGTCTAGCAGTCAGAATTTTAGGATGAAAAACAATGAAATTTGGACGGAAACAACAAACATTTAAGGCGGGCGATAGCACTATCCTTGAGATATCTCAAGATACAATCTTTCCGTGCAAGAAGGGCTAACAAAAGTAGTTTGATCTCCATGATACAATTACTACTATTGTGATGTTGCACTTCAACTTGATAGTTTAGAACAGCGAAACGTACAATGACAAAAGAAATAAAAACAGAGAGCAACAAAGAACACAGAGCAAGAGAGTAAGTTTTCGGATGAGGAAAGCAAGAGAGTAAGTTTTCGAATGACCATAGTGTGATTATTCGGCTCTTTAAATAGATACAAGCCCTAACCCCTTTTTCCTCTCTAAATTCGAATTATAATTATATTTATTAAATCCTAATTTGATTAGGAATTGAATTCTCAATCTAATTCAAATTAAAATAAATAAAATTAAAACAAAGGACAAAAACATAATAGATGGCCAAGCCCACACATATACACGACGCTCCATGGGGGGAAGGAGGGTCCCCATTGCGAGTGAGTTATTGGGCACGAGCAAACAATTAATAGAGTCATGGAATGAGCTCGTCTCTCGCGCTTGGTTTCATGCATATGAGCCTCCTCTTTATAGGCTTGTTACTATGCTATGTTTGGTTTCTATATAAAAACCAACTTATACTCTCTTGTCTAAGCAATGTGGAATATTGGTATTTTAAAATACCAACTCAATCTTTAACAATCCTCCACATATTTCAAAATACTCAATTTCTTTTGATTTCATCATTGTCCATAGAGTTTAATGCATATGAACTGGTGCCTTTTGGGCTATGAACTGGCCATTGAATAACTAACCATGTGACATAGGAACTTGTGAAACTGATAATTTCTATAAACCAATATTCTTTTTTTGTAAGGCATATGACTAGAAGCTCACATTAAACTCTTTCAATGTTTTGTTGTTCTGCGGTTTGGCACTTTAGTAGCCCTGTGCCCTTGTATTCATGAGCGCTCTAGAGAAGCATGTTTAACTCTCATAGGAACTTATCCAATTCCACACTAACATAGGTGAAACTCCATCAAGTATGTCATGCAGTTTTAACACACCATCATACATAAAAAGTGAGTTATGGAATTCATTAAAAGCTCAATTGCTTAACCTAAATCACTGCGAAAAACATTATCTTATTATAGGGAGGACTTATAAATAAAGAAAATCTTTATTAAATAAAAATAAGATTACATAATATTGATAGTGTTACAAAACAACAAGTAATTTATTGAACGTTCTTCATGGGATCTCCAATCACATAGGTATGGTTACCATCACTCTTGTCTTTTGATCTAGACATTAGTCCCATCTCCCTTGATGTGATCTCTACTAAACTCTTGTTTAGTTTTGTTGTTAGAGGATCGGCCAAATTCAACTTTGACCTTATAAAATTTAGGCTCATAACATCTAATTCCAGTAGCTGCTTAACGATACTGTCTCATAATGTTTATACTCTCTATATTATATATTTTACTTCTAGCTTTTACAATAGCAACTTGACAATCACAATGGATTGACATAGTAGTAGAATGGTGAGCAAACATGGGAAGATTTGCCAAGAGGTTTCGCAACCACTTAGACTCAAAACATGCTTTTTCTAAAGCAATTAGCTCGAACTCCATGGTAGAATGAGCTATACACGTTTGTTTGGATGATTTCTAAGATATTGTACCTTTATCAAGGATGAAAATATAACCTAGTAGATTTGAGCTTATTTGATCAAAGATCCAATTTGCAACACAGTACACTTCAAGTACTTATGGAGATCTACCATATTTAAGCCTATAATCAATGGTTCCTCTTAAATATCTAGTCATTCTGGCTACTGCAGTCAAGTGATTGTCGTCAGGTCTTGTATAATTCATTAAGTACATTAGGCTACCAATTATTTGGGCATACCTCACTTGATCAACACTATGTTCGGTATTCTTCTTTATGTGGGTATTATCATTATACGCAGAAGGGACATTGTTTTGCAATTATAATACGTAAATCTCATTAACAGTTTTTCAACATAATGTTCTTACGATAACATGAGACCATCACAAACCTTTATAATTTTGATGCCTCAAATAACATTTGCCTCTATCATATCTTTCATATCGAAATTAGATTCAAGGATCTCCTTAATCTCATTAATAGTTCCAACATTGGAACTTAAAATAAACATGTCATCAACATAGAGACACATGATGAGAAAAACATTAGTGTTAATGGATTTAGAACAGATAGATTTGTCTAAATCATTAATCATAGATCCATTAGACAACAATACTTGATCAAATTTCTCATGCCACTATTTCGGTGCTTATTTTAAGCCATATAGAGGCTTAACCAATTTGCACACCTTATGCTAGAACATAGAACTATACAACCTTCAGGTTGATCCAGATAGAAACTCCTCATCTAAGTTTGCATTGAGAAATGCAGTTTTAACATTTATTTAACGCACATGTAGATTATGAATTACTGTAAGAGCAATCAAAACTCTAATAGATGCAATCCGAGTTACAGGAGCATAGGTGTCAAAATAATCTATATATTTCTTCTATGTGAATCATTTGGCCATCAATCTTGCTTTATATTTATTAATATATCCATGAACTTTTAATATCTTTTTGAAAATCCACTTGCACCTAATAAGTTTTATACCTAGAGGTAAGTGAACTAATTCCCATGTATGGTTGCTCATTATAGAATTTAGTTCATTGTTGATAGCTTCTTTCCACTATAGTGCATCTCGAGAAGTCATAGTTTCTGTGAAGGTCTAAGGATGATTTTCTACAAGAAAGGTATAAAAATCATCACTAAAATCAGTGGCTTTTCTCATCCTGATGCATTTTCTTAGTTTCACATTTGAACTTTAAGAAGAATCAATTGTTGACTCAGTATAAGATAGTTATTTCTTAATGCTAGTCTTTTTAAGAAAAATAGATTCAAAGAACTTAGCATTCTTGGATTCAATAATGGTATTAGCCTCAAATGAGATACCTTTATCTTGTAACACCAAGAACCTACAGGCAACACTCTTGTGGGCATACTCTATAAACATACAGTTGATAGTTTTTTGTCCTAACCTTATTTTTTGGGATCCATTTTAAGAACTTTGGCTAGACACCCCTATACTTTGAGGTGTGATAAGTTATACTTATAGCCTATCCATAATTCATAGGGTGTCTTGCCTATTTCCTTATAAGATATTTTGTTTTGAATATGACAGGCAAATAACATAGCTTTCTTTTACAATTTTAGCAGTGCAACAGAACATATTATCATGGCATTTACCGTGTTCTTCAAAGTTTTGTTTTTCCTTTTAACTATACCATTAGATTCAGGTGAATAGAGAGGTGTCACTTCATGGATGATACAATGATTCTTACAATAAGCATTTAACATGCTTGAATCATATTCACCTCCTCTATTAGTTCTTGATCTTTTAATTTTCTTATTAAATTGATCTTCAACTTCACTTTTATAGACTAAGAACTTTTCACATGCTTTATTTTTATTTCTTAATAGATATAATTTTGTATATCTAAAAAAAATAATTAATAAAAGTAATATAATACTTTTTGCCTTCTCTGGTCATGGTTTGTTTCAAATCATGAAGGCCGCTGTGAATTAAATTGAGAAGTTCAATTTCTCTATATTGAACTCATCTACATGTCTTCTTAGTGGATTTGGCTTCAACACACACCTTGCATTTGTCATTAGATAAGCTCAAATTAGATTGTAAACCAAGTTCTCTCATTTTATTAATATAAGAAAAATTGATATGACTAAGTCTCCTATGCCAAAATCAATAGAGTCAACTACACAAGCAGAAGAAGAAGCCTTTTCATTTATTATGACATTGGATATATTAAATTTCAAGAGTTCTCTAAAACAATACCCTTTCTCAATAAATATCATATTTTTGTCATTACAATTTTATCACCCTCAAAGGACACTTTGAACCCAATTTTGCCCGCATAAAAACAAATAACATATTGTATTTGATCTCAGGAACATGGAGTAATTACTCAATGAAAGGGTTTTTTTTCTAGATGTAAGCTTGAAAAGAATTTTACCTTTGCTTAGGACTGAAGTAGATTGAGAATCACCAACGTAAATAACTTGCTCTCCTTCCGCACTGGATTTAGCCAAAAAAAGAGTTTTTATTGTTATATATATATATGTCTAGTAGCTCCAAAATTAATCACCCAATCTTTTCTTCCATCCACCATGTTCACCTCAGAGACAACTACAGCAGCAATGATGTCATCTCCTTCTCCTTCAACCATATTGGTTTTAGGAGGTTTTTTGTTGTCTTTATTTCTCATAGCTTTATGCTTGCATTGATTAGCATAATACCTAATTTTTCCACAAACAAAACAATGACCTTTTTTCTTAGCAATGGGCCTTTTGGAGTTATTAATGTGTTTATTATTAAGATTGTTCTGCTTTTTATTAGGTTGAGGAGTGTTCTCTATTAGATTTGCATTGGAATAAAATTCCTTTACTTTATCAAAAGCATCTCTAATTATGTTCTTCTCTTCAATCTTAATATATATAATAGCATCTTCAAGACTCACTTGCTTCTTCTTATTCTCTGAGGTTTTAATATTGTTGAGATCTAACACTTTCAACCACATATTTTTTCTTAAGTAGTGCCTATATCTCAGACGCATTCTTATATGAATAGTAAACATCGAAGAGAGAACTAGCAAGAGCATTCAATATTGTGTACTTGTAGACCTTGTTACCAGTATTCTAATTCTGGAGTTTCTTGTCATTATCTTCAGTGCCCTCTTCTTGTGGTGATGATTGTAGATAGCCAGCAAGGTCATGAACATCTAGTAGATCATAGACCTTTTCTTGCCAGTGCTTGAAATTTTCGCCATTGAACAGTTCAATCTTGGAGGTGTTTGGCAATTTTTTTTTAGTGATTATAGTGGAAGCAACTGCGGGAGCATCATGTCCAACAGCTAATGAAGACAAATTTTGTGGTTGAATATCACTCATATTTGATCTTAAGATTGTTGGAATTTTAGGACAAAAAACCGTGAAATTTGGACGAAAAATAGCAAATAGTAAAGGCGTGCGATAACATTGTCCTTAAGATCAAATTGTACACCTCAAAATGCAATATCTCAGTGCAAGATGGACTGATAAAAGCGATTTAATCTCGATGTTGCACTTCAACATGATAGTCTAGAACAGCAAAATGTACAACAACGAAGGAAAGGAAAACATAGGACAAGAGAACAAGTTTTCAAATGACCATAGTGTGATATATTCATCTCTATGAATAAATGCAAGCCCTAGCCCCTTCTTCTGGTCTAAATCTGAATTTTACATATAAAAGGATTTGATTGAATCATACTTTGATTCGGAATCAAATTCTCATTCTAATTTGAATTAAAATAAATAAAATAAAAAGGGCAAAAACTAAAAGATGACTAAGCCACGCACATTCACGGTAGCTCCATGGGGAGGTGATCCCCCGCACATGAGTTATTGGGTTTTAGGAATGAGCTCCTCTGTTGGAGCTTGGTTTCATGTGCATAGGCCTTCTCTTTATAGACTTGTTATCACATTAAATTTAGTTTCTATATATAAATCAACTTATACTCTGTTGTCTAAACAATGTGGGATATTGGTATTTGGAAATACCACACTATATAAGTAATGTGGGATATTGATGCCCAAGCTTTATCCCCCAGTAGCTATACTGGTCGAGCTATTCGAAAAGAAATGAAGCTTGGAAGCTTGCCATTAAAAATTTTGAAGCTATTGTAATGCTATATTTACAGTTAAAAATGTACCAGCACTACCTTAATTCAAATCTATTATGACACTGTTCGAATTCTATCCTCACTAATTAGAGAAATATTTACTTTATCGACAACAATAAAGGAGATATTTCTACTCATTTTTAATTGGAAGAGGAATAATCGAGTCCTTAACGTGAGAACTTAAACCTATGCCCTTACTAAAGTGAGAGTATAAAAATTCACCATTTGACTAAAAATTTCAAGTTAAACTATGGACAAATCCAGCATGGGACCAATTTGGGCCCAATCCCCAGCTAGCTTTTGAATTTTTTTATTTATAATTATTTAAAAAATGTATTTTATTTATTATTTAAGTGCTCTAGCTAAAATAAAAATTATGAAAGTGTGCCAAAACAATTTTAAAAGATTTCATGTTACTCCTAGTTTAAATTTCTAATTCTAAATAATTTAATTAACTATTTAAATATTATGAAAGTTAAATCAAGATGAAAGATTGTAGCTATTAAAATAAAATAAAAAACTAAATTAACAAAAGAAATTCATTTTACTCTTCTTACGTTTCTCTTCTTTTTTTCGTGCTTCGAATGAAGGGTATTTTATTTAGTTATTTGTTACAGTGGTAGTAGAATAGTCGGTCAGAGCAGTGCATATGCGTCCGTAACTCCGTATGTGGATTTCAGTCCAGTTCCCATAAATCAAAGGCACTTTCCTACAATTATTTAGTTTTTCAATATTGATCCCTAAATTCTAACTCTAGGTAATTCTAATTTTCAATTATTCCAATTGACCTTTTATCTAGAAAATCCCTAGTTTTATCATGTATTCATGTTAACTCTTAAGAACATATTTGCTATCATAAAAAGACTTTAGAGAATAAATTAATTTAAAGAATAAATTAAGTGATAACTTAATTTTATGCATTGAAAAATTTGCTTTTGATTATATTAATAATGAAGTTGTTTCATGTTATCTTCAACACATTAAATCCCATTGAGGAGCCTTCAACAAGGACAATTGTAATGAGTAAATTTACTATCACTGAATATTATAATTGACATGTTATTTATTGCTATATAAAATTTTAAAATTATATTATATTTTAAATGAAGTACTAATCAAGTGCGTGCAGTCACACACCTTATGGAGTACGATTGTGTACGTGACAATCACTCATTCGAGAGTTGTAAGACCCACAACACTACTCGTCAAATGAGAACTTATCACACAAACAATTGTATCCTTGATCATGTTCGATTTTTAATGTGCCCCAACTCGATTTCAATCCTAGCTACGTCCCTGCACTTTTTAATATTAAATTCGTTAATTTTAAGAGTATAGATGTCATTACTTGAAATTCTTATTTACATATCCACACGCATAATTTTATTTTTGATGAAATTTTAGTTTATTTTTAGAAAATATAATTAACTGAACCATACACTCTATGGTTCTAGAACAAAATCTTGAGTGACAAGTACACAAAGATGACAATACAGTTGCATAAAATAATAGACCCGTATTCTCTTTTAACACCACTTGTTGGAGATAGTATCTGGTCCATCAAACACATGCAGACAAAAATGATTTTGTCCGTCACTTTAAACCAATCTTCCAACCTCAAAGATATATACTCTCCCATTTCTCAGAACACTTAAAAAATTTCTGAGCGTGAAATGGAATTGACTCTGAAATCCATAGCGTTCTCCATTGTTATTGTAACATTGGTAACATGGGCATGGATGGTGCTGAACTGGTTGTGGCTGAGGCCCAAGAAGCTGGAGAAATTCCTGAGACAGCAAGGTTTAAAAGGCAATTCTTACAGGCTTCTGTTTGGTGACTTGAAAGAAAGTTCCATCATGTTGAAGAAAGCAAAAGCCAGACCTCTCAGTTTGGATGATGACGCTGCAGTTCGTGTTAATCCATTCCTTCCCAAACTGTTCAAGGATTATGGTATGTATGTCAGCGGCCTCATATTCTCTTTTACTTGTTTCCAATTTCAGTAGGTAGCAGCCAATCCACTCGTTGGTTGGCTGTGTGACCCCTTTCAAATACTTAGAAGTAGCTTCCTCCTGAAATCCAATATTTGAACGGTGTCATTATTTACAAAGTTAATTTAGAAGGTTCGTTAGAGTTATAATTATAAACTAAAAATTGGTTTTGATTATAAATATCAGTTAAAGTATGACATAAAAAGTTGGTTCTTGAAAATTTTTATGGGTTAAAACATAATTTTAATCTCCTTCGAACAAAGAAAAAACTAATTATAGGTCTGGGATATCGATGATGCAGCTTTCTTTGTGCTTTATCCATTATTCTTTGTTTATTATGAAGAAACGTTATATATAGTGATAAACGTTTTTAAACATTAATGCTATGAGAGAAACTTCGGTGAGGTAGGGTGGGATTGACTGCTGATGCTCAGCCATTTCCTTGTGGGACTGGAAGTGGATCCCGATTAAGTACCCACTCCTCTGCCAAACATGTGTGGCACTTGAGGTGGTAGGCCACTCCTTGGAATTTTGTCTCTAAAAGCTACATGTACGTAGAGATTGGGAAGTATCTAGTTTAGTTAGGCTCTGGTTGAGAACCGAACTAAACTAAAATCAATTGATTTATCATTTTGTGGATTGAACACGAATCAAATACTAGAATTGAATTGGTCTGAATTAATTTAGGGTCGGTTCGATTTTATGATTGGGTTTAGTTTTGATTTTATTTAGTCCAAGCAATTTTACTTCTATATATATATATTTTTTTAATACAAACTTTACTTGTATATTTATTCAATAAAAAACAACATAATAATATAATATTACTATAACAACAATTTTAAGCCTATAAATCCACGAATAATAAACTACATAATAAAATTCAAGATAAATAAATCAACATAATAAAGACACAACATGAAACGTACATAATTTACAAATTCACTACAAATTACAAATTCACAACAATAAATAAAACAAGAAAGTAACAATACAAAATCACATAGGAGAAATTTCAAAGTTCAATCGTCAATTTAAATTTGTGAGTTTTAATTTTTCTCTCGGAACCATTTGGGTTTTCAATTTAGTTTGAATTAAATAAAAACCAATTGGTTTTGGAGATTTATGAATCACTTGATTTTTTATTGCCCCAACCGAATGTCTACCACTACGAGAGACCAATAATTTTCTCGATAAGATGGGATAGTTGCTCTAACTCAACCTGTTGATGAGCTATGCCACGTGTAAAATGCCCAGAGGGAAAATTGGTCTGTGGGTGGTGTTACTCCCCGTACAGTGCACGATAGCATTATGTAGTTTCAACATCATTTGCAAAATCTTGTGAAATCACACCATGTATGTAACTTCTTACCTTGTAGTAGGCATAGTTATTTGGAATAGAAGTTTAATGATTGAAGTAAAATCAATTGGCATTTATTCTTGACTAAGTTTTGAATAAAATCACTAAACTTTTACTGCTTAAACTGTGGCCATGCGCAATGGAGCATCTGCCCTCTAACTTTTGCATATATAATGTTAAAAAACTAATGCAGGTAAGAATTCTTTCATGTGGTTTGGTCCGACACCAAGGGTGAATATAACGAATCCTGATCAAATAAAAGAGATATTTACCAAGATCAATGATTTTCCAAAAATCAATTCAAACCCACTTGCCAGGATACTGGCAGTTGGCTTGGTTAATTATGAGGGTGAGCAGTGGGCTAAACACAGAAAAATTATCAACCCAGCATTCCACCAAGAGAAGCTCAAGGTTATTAATTTCTTTATCTGTTTACATAAATCGCATTGGAAAATTCCATATTCCCTTCATTTTTCATTTTGATTTCTTGCTCTCATTACAGCTTATGTTGCCAGCATTCTGCCAAAGTAGTAGTGACATAATTAATGAGTGGGAGAAGCTAATGTCTACTGAAGGATCATGTGAGTTGGATGTATGGCCTTATCTTGCAAATTTGACAGGGGATGTGATTTCTCGAACTGCTTTTGGGAGTAATTATGAAGAAGGAAGACGGATTTTCCAGCTCCAATCAGAGCTAGCTGAACTCACAATACAAGTTATTCGTTCAGTATATATTCCAGGATGGAGGTAAATGTACATTTCCTTGTTAGATCATAAATGCTTAGTTATATTTCGGCTTTGATTAACATGGTGGGAGTTGATTATTATTATTTTTTTTTGGGGGGGGGGCCAATTACTGAGAATAAGATCCACGCAACTCATTTTGGTTTAGATAACTCAGATTGTGCCATTATAGTGTTAATCTAAAATGGTTCGGTGGATTTCTGACGTTAAATATTAGCAGATTATAATTCAAGAAAATAAATAAATAAAGACTAGGGGTTGATTGAGTCATTTAGTTATTATCTCGCTCATAACTGTTTCTATGCTTATTTGTAGGTTTTTGCCTACTAAGAGAAATAAGAGAATGAAAGAACTTGACAAGGAAATAAGTAGTGCACTCATGGGAATCATAAAAAACAGAGAGAAGGCAATGAAAGCAGGGGAAGCTGCAAATGATGACTTGTTAGGCATACTGATGGACACCAATTTTAGAGAAATTGAAGAACATGGAAATAACAAAAATGTTGGAATGAGCTTCAACGACGTGATGGAAGAGTGTAAGCTATTTTACTTTGCCGGCCAAGAGACTACCTCTGTTTTGCTTAATTGGACAATGGTGCTATTGAGCAAGCATCAAGATTGGCAAGAACGTGCAAGACAAGAGGTTTTGCAAGTTTTTGGCAATAATAAGCCAGATTATGATGGATTGAATCACCTCAAAATTGTAAGTACAAAGGCAGTTGAATTTGAATATGCTATACTGATAAATTTTGGTCTTATTAATTTGCGTTTTGTGTGCGTATCTTACAGGTTCAAATGATATTCAACGAGGTACTCAGGCTTTATCCTCCAGCAGTTATGCTTGGTCGAGCTGTTAATAAAGAAACGAAACTTGGAAACTTGATATTACCCGCTGGGGTTCAAATCAGTTTGCCAGTGATCATGGTTCACCATGATCCTGAACTTTGGGGTGATGATGCGATTGAGTTTAAACCTGAGAGGTTCTCTGAAGGAATTTCAAAGGTGACCAGGAATCAAGTTTCTTATTTCCCATTTGCATGGGGTCCTAGGATATGCATTGGACTAAATTTCGCCCTGGTTGAGGCGAAAATTGCTTTGGCAATGATTCTGCAAAATTTCTTATTCGAGTTGTCTCCGTCCTATGTTCATGCTCCGACCGCAGTTCTAACTCTTCATCCAGAATTCGGTACCCACTTGATTCTACGGAAACTGTAGTGTGAGGATAATACAAGTAATAGCATATCATCAATAAGATTAGCATGATGCTAAATTTCCTTGCCGTTGTAATGAAGTTCAGAGCCTGGGCAGCAGCTGTTTGTGTGTGTATTATATATATACACACACACACACACATATTAGATTTTTGTATTGACAATACGTGAGTTGAATCCATTTTTAAGGAATCATAATTATCACATCCCACATTGTCATTGTTTAGATGGTTTCCATATATGTGGGTGTGAGTGTGGGTGTGGGTGTGTGTATACACACCCCCAAAAATTAGATTTTGTATTGACAATATGCGAGTTGAATCTATTTTTAAGGAATCGTAATTATCACATCCCACATTGTAATTGTTTAGATGGTTTCCATATGGGACGATTCATTAATTTTTTTGACTTTTATATTTTTTAATTCAATTACGATTGTGCAAGAGTTTGTATTCCTGTCATTGCACCTATTAGGTTATATATAACCGGAGATTCGCTTCTTTAAATCGTCACCAAAGAAATGAAGCTTGGAAAATTAACATCACCCCTTAAGAGTGCAACTTTTGGTGTTAATTAACGTAAATCTCCCAAAGATAAGTGAGATCTTGTGCTCAGTGAGACTTGTGATATCTTGCACTCAATGAGTTTGCTCCAATGATACTTATTCACCATGATCCTCAACTTTGGGGTGAAGATGTAAAGTTCAAACCAGAGGATTTTCTTAGGAGTTTAAAAGTTCCAACCAAGATGTAAAGTTCAAAACCAGTGGTTTTTCTTAGGAGTTTAAAATTTCAAACCAGAGAGGTTTTCTAAGGAGTTCCAAAAGCAACTAAGAGTAATTGTATTCTTACAAGAACATATTTTGGACAAAACTTTGATTTGCCGGAAGCCAAAATGGCTTTGGCATTAATTGTACAACACTCTTTGTTTTAGCTGTCTCCATCCCATTCTCGTTCTCTTTTTCCACTTATAACTATGTATTCAGCCGCAATTTGGTCCTGATTTGATTTGCATACACTGCAGAGTTAAAATGAACATTACATTCAGATATGAATTGCTATCAAAATTTTCACTCAAAACTCTTTCGCTTTATTGTCTCTCAAACAAACAAAAACTAACACTCGACAATCTTTACTTTGTAACAAAACAGAAAATAGAGATTACTGATTGGTCCGTGATTTTCTCCTTTGCTTTATCTACTGCAATTACAGCTAGTGACTGGATGCTAGTGAATTGGCTATGGTTAAAAGCCTTAGAAGTAAAAAAACGTTCTGCCGCAACTCCTCCTTTAAGTTGGTGTTTGGTTGGGATGAGAGAATGTAGGAGAGGAAAGTAATTTAAATTCTTTTTTTTATTTTCATTGTTTGGTTAGACAAAATATATAAGAATTTAATTTCCATTAGAATTTAATATCCATCATAATATAGAACTTAAATTCCACACTAAGTAGTGAAGAATTTAAATTCCTCTTATATTAGAAATTAAAATTTTCAAAATTACCCTTCATCTTTTTAACTTATTTAATACCATTAATACTTATTATTTATGATTTTATTTTATTAATTTAATATTATAAATGGACCACCGCCGGACAACTACAGGAAAGTCGTCGGACCACCGCGGGACAACTGCAGGAAAGTCGCTGGACCACTGTCGAACCTCGCCGGAATGTCGTCGGAATATCGCCGGATCTCCGCTGGACTTCCGCCACCAGCCACCAGACCATCATTTTATTATATATATATATATATATATATATTACTAATATAAATAATTTAATATTTAACGTAAAAGATAAATTTTTCTAAAGAAAAAAATTATAATTCATTTCCTTATTAAATTTTATATCAAACTAAACAACAAAATTTAATTTCATTACTCTTCTTCATTCCTCTCCATTTCACTCTTTTTCTCTTGTCCCTTTTCTTCAAACCAAACATGACCTAAAAGCCTTAGAAGTAACTAGTAACAATACATAGTTTGATATTCATCAAGAAGAACGTCATTTGAAAGAGAAACACTTATATGAATTATGATTTTCTCTTAATCTGATCTGTCTTTTTTAATACTAGTGTATGATAAGAATTTAATTATTTTTATTTTTTAATTTATTAATCACTAATTACGTTAATAAAATTTACTCCTGAAAAGATAAAAGATCATGAAATGATCGTCCTAATAGGAACTGACATTTTGAAGTGTTGCACTCGATTAATAGGACATAACATTTTAATAAATCTAATGTGTCCACAAACAGTAATAAATTTGGGGTGTTTTATTGAAAACGCCAAATTTATTTGTTAAATATTTATGATAACACAAAAATAATATTATCATTTTTTTTATCAATATGTAGGACTTAACTATGATGCAGTTGCACTTAGTCATTGAATCCAGCTACTTAATCATTAGTTCTCTTATCATACTGAATCCTATAAGTAGGTGCAGCTACAATATGGTTAGACAGTTGCACCATAGTTGTACCCTATACCTAATCTAATAAATCATTTCTATGCAAGAGACACGATGAGGGACCCACAAACGCGACAGAATTGGATATCCCGATATTTTAAAATGGGGCAACGATATTCGGCCACCACAAGAACATAAGGAAGCCAGAAACGCATGCTTCCTCTGCCGTTTCGAAGTTTTCAATTTAAAAATAAAAAATAGAATTTTCCATTGAAAAATATTAAAATTAAATCTAAAGAAGTGAAAAATCTAAAATTCTTACCCCTCCCTCTCACCGTACCAGTCACTCATTTGCTCTGTTCTCTCACTCACCTTCCCTCTCCCTTACCCGCTCTTCTCTCTCACCCACCCTCCTTCACACACCCGATCCGTCTCTCACTCACCCTCCCTCTCACACACTCGATCTCCTTGTAACAAATCTGCCCGTTTTTCGAAATCGGGCGAATGGGTCTTTTGCAGTTGCTTCTCTTGGGTATGGATCACGTGGAGGAAATAAAGATGAAGCATCAAAACTGAGACGACAGACTGCTTCTTCCAAAGTCTTACGAGCTGTTGCAGCCCAACTCTTCATGAACGAGCTGAAAATTGTGCCATCACCGATCATACGTGAAATACCAGCACAAACAACAAGACCACCACAAGCAAATGATGTTATTTGTACCTTAGCCGCATGAGCTCCTGCTATTTGTCCACTCTGATCATTGCCATCTGCTGGAAAGAATTTATTAAAGATCAATGATAGATCTGGTTTGCTGATAAATTTAGTATGTTGCGGAAAAGTTTTGATTTATTGTATTTATATTTTAAAATTATTAGAAATTAGTTATTTGAAATATAGATTTTTTTTGAATTGTATATGGTTAATACAATTTATTTTTCATGGTATAGAAATGATGGATTCAGGAAAAAATTACGAAGTCGAAGATTTAGATGACAACAATTTAGATGGAAATAATGAAGAAACTGATAATGTTGTGGACGTGAAACAAAAAAAGTATGAGCCAAAGTTTGGGATGTTGTTTGATAATCTTGAGGTAGATATTGTAGTCCCAACACAGGAGAGCAATAAGAATCCAGTAAGTTTTATGTTCTTTGATGTAATACTATTTAATTTTTTTAATTTTTAATGATCATTAAAATTTGCTATTATTGTATTTTTAATGGTCATTTTTTAGGCACCTGTATTCGCATGCCAATCATAAGGATGTGATATTTATCCATCGTTTCCTTTTGATTCTTACATTATACGATATAATCCAATTTCTATGTTTATGCTTAGTTAATTTTGCATTTTTTAGAATGTAATATGGTTCTTATTTTGTGCAAACTAGCAATCTCCATCACTCTAATGTTCAATTATTGAACGTGGGATATTTTGAAGGTTTTTTTATCCATATATTCAAAGGTTGAGTATGTCAATAACCATTACAACAATAAGAGCAGTTCATGTAGAAATGCCAAATTAACAAAAATTTAAAAAAAGGTACAATTATTCACTTAAACAAATTACATAATGAAATTGCTATTCCTAAAATGCACAACACAATGGAAAAAATAATCCAAAAATTCAAACAACTTAAAGTTTTGATTTATCAGTTTGCACACTCTTATCACATATTTTCTACGTTAGCCTTCCCAACTTAAAGCGTAACTGAATTGTTCATTTTCCTCACACAATTGTAAGCATTGTATGTTGATTCCGCACCCAACAATGATATGTAAGATTGGAATGAATCAAATACATATTCGCAACGTAAAGAGAAAAAGAAAAGGCTGTATTCTATTTTTCTAGGATAAAAAATCAAATACAAGTCTCGTTTGGTTTGATTTTAGGGGATGGTTAATGAAGAAATATAAGCTTTACTGCCAACAAACGTAAATGGAGAACCTTAGAATGAAGCTGCAATTACTGGATTAGCAGGTATATGCTTTACTGCAAACAAAAGTAAACTAATATTTTTTAATTTAATCAAATTCTAATTTAAAACTAACTTACAAAACTCATCGTTTTATATTAATAATAAAAAAATCAAAAGAATAAAAAAATAAATCTCAAAATCATTAAATTGTGAATCATTAAATCACAAAGATTGGCTACCGCCACCGACGAACGTTTCCATTCCTGCTTCTAGTTTTCCACCAACTCGTTGTTGGGTGCGTTTGGGATTGAGGTTGGGCAGTTGTAGCTTAAAAGCTACAGCACTAAAGTGTTTGGTAAACACTAACTGCTGTAGCTTTTAAGTTATGTTGATATAATTTTTTACTTGTATAATATAAAATTTATTATATCTTTAATAATTTTGATAAAATTATTATTTAAAATTTATATTTACTATATATTATTAACTTTTATTTCATAATCACAGCTTTTTTTTCACAGCAGTTGTAGCTTAAAAACTACAGCACCTAAATCCCAAACACACCCGTTATCTATCGCCGCGATCGCTGAGCCTTTGATGATTTCGTCCCTTGCTAGATCAGCCATATCCCATAGATTGAAACATGTATTGTGCTCGAATGTTGTTTTGAAGTTTGACTAATGATTCTGGCCGAATGAATGTGCTGCATCTCTCTAACTTCGTTCATCAATTCTTATTCTGATAGCTATATACAAAATTACAAAAGTAAAAGTTGATTTGTGAAAAGTGAGCAATTCTTTAATATTAAAATTGAAAGGGAAAGTGGTGGGATAGTGGGTGGCACCCACTGGGTGCTCTGTGAAATGATGAAAGTGGTGTATAATTTATTATATAAATTATAATTAAAAGCAATCACTTTGTTAATGCAAATAAATGAGCAATTGAAAAAGTAAAATTTACAATCATGTATCTCAGTATCTTTCCCGTGAGCCCCATTGAGTGTGTTGTCAAATAATGTTTTTATAATATCAAATTTGTATTAAATTAATTATTCTTGTTCGTTATTTTGTTAGGATTTAGGCTTATTGTGAAATTTAATCTAATAATTAATAGTTTTATTTGATTTGAAACAGATATGGAAAAAATTTTTAAAAAGAAACAACAGCTCCCATCTCCTTTAGAAGGAACTAGTCATGGTTCATATGAAGTCAATTTACAAAATTTGCCTGCTGACCCTGGCTTACGACCTTGTATTGATAGTTATAATTGTAATATTCGAGATCAAGTTCGAAGAACATACTTACAAAGTGGTCCTTTTCAACCTAAGGGGCACAATTTTAAATTTGAGAAATTTGGAAATCAACAACGACGATTTGTTTTGGATTGGTTCAAAGAATTTGGTTCTTGGCTGGAATATAGTATAAAAGAAGAGTCTGCATATTGTCTTTTTTAATTTAATCAAATTCTAATTTAAAACTAACTTACAAAACTCATCGTTTTATATTAATAATAAAAAAATCAAAAGAATAAAAAAATAAATCTCAAAATCATTAAATTGTGAATCATTAAATCACAAAGATTGGCTACCGCCACCGACGAACGTTTCCATTCCTGCTTCTAGTTTTCCACCAACTCGTTGTTGGGTGCGTTTGGGATTGAGGTTGGGCAGTTGTAGCTTAAAAGCTACAGCACTAAAGTGTTTGGTAAACACTAACTGCTGTAGCTTTTAAGTTATGTTGATATAATTTTTTACTTGTATAATATAAAATTTATTATATCTTTAATAATTTTGATAAAATTATTATTTAAAATTTATATTTACTATATATTATTAACTTTTATTTCATAATCACAGCTTTTTTTTCACAGCAGTTGTAGCTTAAAAACTACAGCACCTAAATCCCAAACACACCCGTTATCTATCGCCGCGATCGCTGAGCCTTTGATGATTTCGTCCCTTGCTAGATCAGCCATATCCCATAGATTGAAACATGTATTGTGCTCGAATGTTGTTTTGAAGTTTGACTAATGATTCTGGCCGAATGAATGTGCTGCATCTCTCTAACTTCGTTCATCAATTCTTATTCTGATAGCTATATACAAAATTACAAAAGTAAAAGTTGATTTGTGAAAAGTGAGCAATTCTTTAATATTAAAATTGAAAGGGAAAGTGGTGGGATAGTGGGTGGCACCCACTGGGTGCTCTGTGAAATGATGAAAGTGGTGTATAATTTATTATATAAATTATAATTAAAAGCAATCACTTTGTTAATGCAAATAAATGAGCAATTGAAAAAGTAAAATTTACAATCATGTATCTTTCCTGTAAAGCCCCATTGAGTGTGTTGCCAAATAATGTTTTTATAATATCAAATTTGTATTAAATTAATTATTCTCGTTCGTTATTTTGTTAGGATTTAACTTTATTGTGAAATTTAATCTAATAATTAATAATTTTATTTGATTTGAAACAGATATGGAAAAATTTTTTAAAAAGAAACAACAGCTTTCATCTCCTTTAGAAGGAACTAGTCATGGTATATGAAGTCAATTTACAAAATTTACCTGCTGACTCTGGCTTATGACCTTGTATTGATAGTTATAATTGTAATATTCGAGATCAAGTTCGAAGAACATACTTATAAAGGGGTCCTTTTCAACCTAAGGGGCACAATTTTAAATTTGAGAAATTTGGAAATCAACAACGACGATTTGTTTCAGATTGGTTCAAAGAATTTGGTTCTTGGTTGGAATATAGTATAAAAGAAGAGTCTGCATATTGTCTTTTTTGTTATCTTTTCAAAGAAGATAATGGTGATCAAGCAGGCAGCGATACTTTTACTGGGAAAGAATTTAAAAATTGGAAAAAAAAATTAAAGATTCATGAAGGAGGTGTCAATAGTGCCCATAATCGAGCTAGGCAGAAATGTGAAAGGTTGATGAATCAGAAACAACATATTGCAACATTTTTTGAAAGACAATCCGAGAAAACTCAAAGTGAATATGAAACTCACTTGAATGCTGTTGTTGATTGTATTCAATTTCGTTTAAATCAAGGGCTAGCATTTCGTGGGCATGATGAGTCTGATGGTTCAAGCAACAGAGGGAATTTTCTTGAGCTTTTACACTTCCTTGCTGATCATAATGAAGATATTAATGCTGTTACTTTAAAAAATACTCCTCTAAATCTGAAAATGACATCTCCAAAGATCCAAAAAGACATTGTAAGTTGTGTTGCAACTGAAACTACTAATGCTATTATTAGAGAGATGGATGGCGCATTGTTTTCTGTTCAAATTGATGAGTCTCGTGATATATCTACAAAAGAGCAAATGGCTGTTGTATTACGTTATGTGGATAAGAATGGATATGTGGTTGAACGTTTTGTAGGCATTGAACATGTTTCTAGCACTACAGCTGCCTCACTTAAAGAATCTCTTGACAATATATTTTCAAGGTTTGGATTGAGTTTGTCAATGTTACGTGGGCAAGGTTATGATGGGGCAAGTAATATGCAGGGTGAGTTTAATGGTTTGAAAACGCTCATTTTAGAGGAGAATGAATCTGCTTATTATGTTAACTGTTTTGCTCATCAACTTCAGTTGGCTCTTATTTCCGTGGCAAAAAAGCATGAGGAAGTTAATTCTTTATTCAATTTAGTTTCAATGCTAGTTAATGTTGTTGGAGTGTCAGATAAACGTCGTGACATTCTACATGAGAAACATGCTCTTGCAGTTATTGAAGCATTAGGTAAAGGCGAGCTTTCAAGTGGACAAGGTTTAAATAAGGAGATTACTTTAAAGCGTCCTGCTGATACACGCTGGTCTTCTCATTATGGTACGTTAATGAGCATAATTTCTATGTTTCCATCTGTGGTTGATGTGCTTGAGGTAATTGAAGTTGAAGGAAATTCTAAACAAAGATTTCAAGTTAATACGCTATTGAAGTTGATGCAATCATTTGATTTCGTATTTTGTTTATTCTTAATGAAAAATATTCTTGGCTATGCAAATGAATTGTCACGAGCACTACAAAGGAAAGATCAAGATATTTTGAATGCTATAAAATTGGTTGAAGTTTATAAGTCATAACCTTCAGAAGTTGAGAGATAGTGGATGAGATTCTTTATTTGGTCAAGTTTCTACTTTCTGTAGCTAGCATGATATCGATGTTTTAGATATGGATGATTTGTTTTTAATTCCAGGGCGATCACGCCGTAAAGCTCGAGAGATCACAAATTTACATCGGTATCTAGTTGAGTTATTTTATGCTGTCTTAGACATGCAACTTCAAGAGCTAAATAATCGTTTCAATGAGTCAAATACTGAGTTGCTTATTTGTTTGGCTTGTCTATGTCCAAATGATTTGTTTGCAGCTTTTGACAAGGAAAAATTACTGCGACTTGCTGAATTTTATTCTAAAGATTTTTCTGCAATAGATCTTATAGCACTTGAGATGCAACTTGATGTATACATTATGGATTTACAATCTAGTGCAGAATTTTCAGAATTGAAAGGGATTGGTGAACTTGCAAGGACAAGGTATACCCGTTAGTTTACCAATTGGTTACATTGACTTTAATTCTACCTGTAACTACTGCCACTGTAGAAAGAGTATTTTTAACCATGAATTTTGTGAAGAATCGACTTCGAAACCGGATGAGTGATCAATGGCTGAATGATAACTTAGTTGTATACATAAAAAAAGATGTATTTGCTTGTATTGACAATGAAGATATTATTCGACGTTTTCAAAATATGAAAACACGTCGAGAACAATTGAAGAAATTTTAAAAATGATTATGTCAATAAAATTGAATATTTTACTTATTATTTTTTTCAGTTGGCTTTTATTATCTTGTCGAATTTTTTATTTATCAATTTATATTAAGCCCCTTCTGAATTTATTTCCTGGGTCCGCCACGGCTGAATATCATTTTCCTTTAAAATGAGGAATATAATAAATCGCCTTCCAAGAAGCTTCATTAAGAATCAAGATATATATTAGTTAAGCACAGCCTCTCTCTCTCTCTCTCTCTCTCTCTCTCTCTCTCTCTCCCTCTCTCTGTCTGTTTCCTCTCTGTTCTGTTCAATGAAAATGAAGGCTACACTTTGGGCTGTGACTTTCTCCATTGCTTTCTCTACAGCTATTCTAGCCGTAGGATGTGCCTGGTGGATGCTACTGAATTGGGTATGGCTAAAGCCAAAGAAGCTAGAAAAGTTCCTCAGAGACCAAGGATTCTCCGGAAACTCCTACAAAGTATTTCATGGGGACATGAAAGAGCTTGCCCAGACCACTAAAGAAGCTAAAAGCAGACCCATCAGCCTCTCCGACGATATCGCCCGGCGAATTCTGCCTTTCCACCATCATATCATCACCAATTTTGGTAAGCCTTTCCTACTAATGTATCTCACTCAACTTTACTTGGTAATAATTTTATTTTGCTTATATATCAATAAAATTAAATAAGATTCAAGTTTTTCTAATTTTAAAGCGAAAAGGAGAATGGCACATAAGTTCTTAATATTTCTTATTTTTATCACTTTGCTATTTGATTTTTTAATTTTTTTTATTACACCCTTAATGTTAAAATCGTAATTAAAAAAAAGTTTTTTTTTTACCGTTTTACAGTTATTATCTTAATTTCACTCTATCGGTATAATATGATTTTTTTTTTTAATATCAAAAGTCATGTTACTCTTCAACAATAAAATTCAAACATTAAAATCATAGTTATGTAAAGAAAGTAAGAGTGATTAAAAAATGAAGAATAGTAAGGACCAATGTGTCATTCTTCCACAAGGGAGAAGGGACCAAAGAGAAAAAATGGGATGGTTTTTGGAAACTTTCAACCAAGTGTCTGTTTCTGAAGATTTCTTTTGTCTTTTATAATTACGACAAATATTTTTTTTTTTAAAAAAAATTATATATCAAAAGCGGATTGATATATTGGTCTTAGTTGACCGAGAATTATTTACACCAACCATGAGAATTAATACAGTAAAACCTTGAAATATGAATACTCTATAAAGAAATAATTTTTTCATAATAATAAAAAAATATTATCTCAACTTGAGATTAGTTATAATTAAAAATAAATTTTATATTATAATAAATTATATTTTTTGTAAGTTCTATTTTAATAAACTTACTTCTACAGCGTAATAATATTTTAAAAATATATATTATTTTACATTAAATAATTAAGATAGAATAAAATATTTTTTAAAATTACTTCTGACAATGATTTATTCTTTAAAATTATAACTATATCTTTCAATTTGTGGATATGTATTAATTGGTCAGCATAAATACTTAATAATTGGTCAACAAAATAATTAACTTTATTAATATCTATAAATTGAATTTAACTAACTTATTAATTTATTAATACGTGACATAATTTATCTTTGTATCACTTGTATTAGGAATAATTAAGTAAAAAATAATTTTTATATCATACTTCCATTGAATTATAATTTTTTTATAAGAATAAATTTCTCTAGTTTCAATAATAACACTATATAATTAATAATGAATATTAGGACTCCTCCTTCTCTTCTTTTGACTATTATTACTATTTTTTTTTAAATTTGAGATTGTGATTAAATAGCATCAGTCTAGGTGAATGTAGAATCTTAGTTATAAATAAATTAATAAATTTAAACATGTTAAAAAAATAAGACAAAATAAGATAACGATACTGATACGCTGACGCAGACATATGAATGACGTCTGTGCTTATGCGAGGCAGCCATGAAAATAATAAAATACAAGAAGGCTGTATTTTATTATTTCACTTGTATTTTATTATTTCAAGATATTACTTGCCTAACAAGGCGTTGATGCCACCTGGTGGATCGGTTCTGTAGCATTTTTTTTCTCCTTTAATTTGAATTTGAGAAAGGGCTAAAAAAATTGAATTAAGTTTCAACGCTCGTCTATTTTTAAAAATAAATAAATAAAAGATGGTGTTCACCTGTTTTTTAAAATCATTTTCTTCGCATTACGTGTTTTTTAACTCGCTATAAAAATATTCATCTCGGAAGAATGGTAATGCGTACTTAAGATAAAAAAATTGAAAAAACTAAAGGGTCCTTTTTTTTTTTTTCAATTATAACAAGATGACGATGCCATAAAATAAAATAAATTTTGCGTTTTTTTTTTCTAAGAACATGATAAGTTGAAAGATTCTAATCCGTAAGCTTATTGCTAAAATTACAGGTAAGAATTCTTTCATATGGATGGGTCCAAGACCAAACATACACATCACAGACCCTAAAATGATAAGGGAAATCTTTTTGAAGCATGATATCTTTAAAAAGCTGAGAAGCCCACTTGCGAAGTTGCTGGCCACTGGGATGGTAGGCTATGATGGTGAACAGTGGTTTAAAGTTAGAAAAATCGCCACTCCAGCTTTCCATCATGATAAGTTGAAGGTTCGTTTTCACCTTTATACTTCGTTTAATCACACACAACCACACACCATTTTCAATATGCATATTCATATTGTTACATGATCAATGACAATGTTTGACAATTTCTATTCTTCTTTTTTTCTTTTTAAAGAATATGTTACCTACAATTCATAAGAGCTGTAACGACATGCTAAGGAAATGGGAAATGTCATTTTCAAAGGATGAGTCCTGTGAGTTAGATGTGTGGCCTCATATTCAAACTTTGACAGCGGATGTGATTTCTCGAACAGCATTCGGCAGTAACTTTGAAGAAGGAAGAAAAATATTTGAAGTCCTAAGCGAACAAATTAATCTTGTAATTCAAGCTTCATTGTTTGCTTATATTCCAGGATGGAGGTAATTTTAATTATTAATCAACTTAAATTATTCCTCGTAGTACTCTTGGTGACCTGAGCTGTGCTAATTTTTTAAAGATCTCATATCATGTGTGTGTTTATAGCACTGCATAAGATTAAAAGTGATCTTCTAAAAAAGAATCCTTATCATTATAGTGTAGAAAAGTGTTGTCAAATGTTTTAGCGTATGAATAATTTCCACGTGCCTTGCACTTAATTATGAGAATGGTTTATTGGTAGGTTTGTGCCTAATAAACTGAACAGAAAATTGAACAGCAACCACAATGAAATGGGAGAACTGGTAAAAGGTATCGTTAACAAAAGAAAGGAAGCCCTGAAAGTTGGAAAAGCCAGCAATAATGATGACTTATTGGGTATATTGATGGAATCAAATCACAAAGAGATTCAGGAGAAGGAAACTGGAATGAGTATTGAAGAGGTGATTGAAGAGTGCAAGCTGTTCTATCTAGCTGGGCAGGAAACTACTGCATCATTGCTTGTGTGGACAATGGTTTTGCTATGCATACATCCTGAATGGCAAGAACGAGCAAGGGAAGAGGTTTGCCAAGTTTTTGGAAATAGAGAACCGAAATTTGAAGAGCTGAACCAGTTGAAAGTAGTAAGTAATCTTACTCTTACTTAAATATCTAATTTGTCGAAAATTTTGGGAAGACTCAATTTCTTGTTAATTTTCAGGTGTCAAAGTCTGGATTTACAAAATATAAATTTGAACTACCATTAGGACTCTAGGCTGGGGTAGAATTATTTTTATTCTAATCATAGATCAAATTTGGAATTTTGAATATCCAAACATCCGCACTTGAAAACTACTTCTCCTTAAATTGATACCACTTGAATTTCTTAACCTGACCAGTGTTTGTCAATATTTTACTATCAAAGATAGAGGAAGCCACATAAATTAGGGAAAATCTTGGGAGGTGCCAACAGAACTGTGTCATCGTCCCACAACATCAGAATTATATTCTGTGATTTTCACAATTAATTATCCTTAATAAATTTGTTATCAGTCACCAAGAACAAAGAATTTCCTTGTTTGAAAAAATAATTCCAGTGTATGGTGCAGGTAAGAAAATTGAGTTCTGTACAAGGTAGTTAGATTATGCAGTAGTTATGGCCATGGGGGTTTGGTTACTGGAAATGATAAAACCTACAAAAATGTCGAGGGTTCAAATCCCTTCTTATACAGGGAATGAGAAGGGATTTGTCATATATGTATGTAATATTTTATAAAATCAAAGTTTAAAATTAACTAGTAGTGATAGCTTATTTTGCAAACCAAAAGACGGGAAATCCAGTGAAATTTAGAACCTTAACTAATTTTTTTTTTCCCCTCCCAAATGATTCCGTTTTCTGTTGCAGGTAAGCCAAATTCTGTACGAGGTACTGAGGTTATATTCACCAGCACCTCTGCTTACTCGAGCTAATGTTAAGGAGATTAAGCTAGGAGAAATTGTTATACCACCTGGAGTTTTACTTTCATTGCCAATAATGCTTGTTCATCATGATCATGAATACTGGGGCGATGATGCAAAAAAGTTCAACCCAGATAGGTTTTCAGAAGGAGTCTCAAAGGCATCGAAGAATCAAATTTCATTCTTCTCATTTGGTTGGGGTCCTCGAATCTGCCTTGGACAAAACTTTGCTCTGCTGGAATCGAAATTAGCTTTAGCAACGATTTTGCAGAAGTTCACTTTCCAGCTTTCACCAACTTATATACATGCTCCTACTCGTGGGGTAACTGTATATCCACAGCATGGTGCTAATATCATTTTACACAAAATTTAGTATGCATTACTATCGCAAGTATTCAGAATTCTTGCCATATAATATATGTAGAGCAAGAACTTTATTATTTTGATTTACCGTTTTAAATTTTCTCAGTACTCTTCTTTTCAATAAATTTAGAGTTGCAATTTTTTTTTCTATTTAGTATACAAAGTTGATTAGACCTCTTGTGGTTAAAGCAAAAAAAAAAAAAAAAAAAACTTTTCGTGTTTAAAAAAAAAAAAATTAAATTAAAAAAAATTATTTTTAAAATGTGAGTCAATCATTTTTTTTTTTTTGCAAGCCCAAGCCTAGTCGAATCTAGAGTGGGTGAAAAACAGGGCCCAAATCTTGGCTCTATACATTGGACCTAAACGAAATCCTAACGGTCCAATCTGGACGAAGTTCATGCTGAGGAAAAGAGAAATAAATATGACAGATCAATAGTTTTGAAGCGTTTATAACACTTTTTTTAAAGGCTTTTTTTGAGTGTTTGTAGATCGGATTTTACAGATTAGACATTAATTTATATTCGATTAATAATTTTACAGATTTTAAATTGTCAATCTAATCAAATCCATAAATTGGTGAAATTCATTTAAGTCCAATTCATGTGTCTGCAAATCAAATGCGGATTTGATCCAATACTTATCTAATCCACCATTTTACAAATTAGTTTAAAATTTTGTAATTCTGTCAAATCCACAAACTAATTAAATAAAAAAATTTAATATAAAAATAATTTTACTACCGATCAAATTCAAAATTGAATAAGATTTAAATAAATTAATTGTTTAAATAAAGTTAGAATAATGCATTTAGAGTTTCAAAATATACCACATCGAAAAGAAAAAAATCTTATTTGTTTAGATTAGTACATAAAAATTAACTAAAATTATGAAAATTAACTATTTAGGAATTATTTTGTCTTGCTTGACCCAAGGAAGAGGAATTGTTTTGTCTTACCTTTGGTTGAATACCGATTATTATTATTTGGCGAGACCAATTAATTGTTTATACATACTTAAAAAATTATTTTGTCCAACCTTTTAATTACATTTTATTATAGGTAATTATGTATAAACGAAAGTTAGTATGTTGCATACAATTAAAAAAAAAAAGAGTGCCCCGCACATATGACAAAGTAGTAATGGAAATTAATTATAAGTTACCCGAATTTTGAGATGGCTAAATATTTTTAAATAAAATAAAATTAAAAGGCTTGTAATTGGCCAATTTTTTAAAATAATAAGGGAAATTATCATTCATATACCCTATATTTGCTCTATTATAAAAAATACTACAACACTTTGAGGGTGTATCAATCGTCCACCCTTAGTTGACAAAATGTATCAGTCGACCACCAAGCCGTTTGAAAGTTAACGGAATTACAGTGAATTGACGATTTTACCCTTAAAAATTATCACTTGTATACTCTTAAATTCTCTTTTTATCACTTGTATGCCATTAAATTATTACTTGTATTATATGAAAAGACCAAATTACCCTTCTGACGTCATCATACTTAAACGGCAACTAACGGTTTGGTGGTCAGCTGATACATTTTGTCAACTTAGGGTGGACGATTGATACACCCTCAAAGTATTGTAGTATTTTTGATAATGGAGTAAACTAAGGATGTACAAATGATAATTTCCCAAATAATAATTGATGACAAACAAGTTAGACAAATTTGTCTATACAAAGGATTGTGGATGAGAGAATTATTTGAAAAGTCAGTCAATCCCTTTATATGCAAATTGATGTGATCAAGTTACATATATAAATTCTAACAAAGTGTTTGTGGTTCTACCATTACTCATTTAGAAATTGTGTTCAATTCTAGCCGATCATTTTATAAATTGTTGAAAAGCAGAAATACGGAAAAGTCTAGTCACAGGAGTTAAAATTTTATCTAGATAAAATAGTAATAACAAAATATGTTGGTTAAAATTAGTGAAAATAAAACATTCAACTAATATTTTTTTTAATTTTGTCAATGCCTTAGAAAAAAAATTACTTGGTCATAAAAAATACAAAGTTGTCTAAGACAAAACTTTTAGTTACTATTTTTAGTTTTGTCACCATAATAACTCATCTACGACTAAAAAACGAGATCTTAAAATTATAATAAATCAAAATAGCTTTAGAGACTAATATTATGTGTTATTGATGGTTTGCCTAAATTTATACTTGTGTTTTAGTTACAAAATATTTTTGTCACCTATAATTATATTTCTCGACCATTTATTTTGTCATGAATGACTTTTTCTTAATTGGATACGCGTAGTATCTCTTGGAATAATCATCAATGAAAGTTATCAAGTACTTTTCACCTCTTAGGAATATATATGGCAATTCCCAAATATCAGAATGAATTATGTTAAAAATGCTTCTACTTTTGCCGCTAGATTTGTTAAACTTGAATCTATGCTGCTTGTAATACAATGGTAACAAAACGATGAGTTTTCCTATTTAAACCTCGGAAGCAACTTTTGCTCAGAGATGATCTTTAAACCTTATTTCGACATGTGGCTAAGTTTGAGATGCCACATTATTGTCGATTCTTCTTCATTTGACGTGACACATCAGCTTCTTGTAGTGTTTTCCCTTTAAGCATGAGTAAAATTAACACTGATCTTTTCCACCTTCATCAATACAAATGCGCCTTTAACAATCTTCATGATTCCATTTTTCATATGAGCTTTGCGTCCAAGACACTCAATTCGTCCTAAAGACCATAAATTCTTTTTCATGCCTTTGACATGTCGTATCTCCTTAATTGTACGAACTGTACCATTAAACATTTTTCTTTTGACAGCACTAATACCAGAGATTTTCGAGTCACCCATGTACACATATTCTCTTAAAAAGGTCCATGTTTGTGGAACCATTCTCTTTAAGAGGCCATGTGCCATGTTGCTCCTAAGTCTATAAGCCAAATGTCAGCCAAATGCTTCATGTCTTCTGCAAGAATTATTGTTTCGCTATAGAGAATTTTTCCATCATCAAAAGTACTTACCGTACAATCATGAGAATTTGATGACTTAACTTTATTGTCTCTACTTTGCTTATTTTTCCAACACTCTTTCTTGCCATGCCCTTTCTTGCCGTAATTGTAGCATTTAACATTCTTGTTACTTCTTGATTTTGATCTACTATGATTGCAACCTCCACTGGGGCCACATTCTGTTGATCTATTTCTAGTCATCAATAATGCTTTTGCTTGCTGCGAACTTGCCTACCTACATTCCTTGGTTTTTTTGATTTGCTTTCTTCATTTAATATAGAGGTTACAACATTGCCAAAGACTAGACTATCTATTTTGTTATTGTTTGTTAGATTAATGATGAGTTGATTGTATGAATTTGAAAAGTATAAAGATTCATTTTTAAGAAAATCTTTTTTTGTAAAGTCTTGTCCTCGTACAATTTTGTAAGAGTATCACATATTTTCTTTGCTATCTTTTTCTCTCCACACACTAGAAAACACTTCATTAGCCAGTGCTAAATGTAGATCCGTAGTTGCATTACTGTCTACCTCGTTCCACTTGGCATCATCAGTTATCTCCATGGACTTTTCTCTTATTGTTACCATGCAATTTTTTTTTCCTCAAAATAGCCTTCATCTTTATTTTCTACAACGACGAATTATTTTTGTTGAACTTCTTAATTTTGTATTTTGCCACCATTGTTTTTTCACCACGAACTACATTTGCTAAGAATTGCTTCCATCGTTTCACGTGAATACTAACCATATATGTGAACAGTACTATATATGCGAATAGTACTGTGACAACCAACTTGGCTCTAATACCACTATTAGGAAATTAATGGTGAAGCAGGGCCACAATAAAATGAAATTGAAAAAAAATAAAGAATAAGCATACAAAGAGGACGCTAGAAGTTACATGATTAAGCTTTTAACCTATATCTATAGGCCAAGACAGAAGGATAAAACTTCACTAGTGCAAAGAAGATTATAAGTATTGTAAGATTTTACCCTTACTTTTTTTTTACAAAATGGGCATTAATTTACAATTTATGGGGAACTCCCCTTTTATAGCCAAAATCATCTATTATTTTAATTTCTTCTTTTTTTTTGTCCTTCTCGTGGCTTCTTCAATGTCGAAGCCATAAACTACCATTTTCCTTCAAACTTTTTGGCGCCGATTATTATTTGTCAAATTTAACATTTGCGGCTTCTTCATTTGCGGCACCGACTTCTACATTTGATAGCCAAGCCAAGAAGCTGCAGATAGAAGAGGAAGCACTCGGTTACTATCGATGGTTTTTAAGCAGTCAAATAGCCACGATGAAAAAAACATTTAGGCAATCTACGGTCTCATTTTTTCCTTTCGCAAAAAAATCCATGCACGATCCCCTCTTCAATTTCCAATTTTATTATTCCCTCTTCATTTTTAATATTTTTCCCTTTCCAAATCCTCTTTAAAATCATTTGATCAAGTAGCCTATCACTCTTAAAAATAACCAATTCAGGTGGTTGACTACTTGTTACTACTTTTTGATAAGTTTCATGACATGGATTCAAATTAAAACACATTAGATGCTCTCGGATTCTCTACACTGTAAGTTACATAAACATAACTGAGGAATTGCCTAATATAAATTATTTAAAATATATTTTATTAAAAGTATCCTGTCTTTCCACACGTTTTAGAAGTTTTTGTTATTGATGCCAACTTAGAGTTATCCAAGTCTTTTCTTTTTAAATTAATAAATAAATCATTCTGCATTTTGGTTCATACAGAGCACGAATATAGCCACAATCAAATTCGACAGTTATGTTTCTCATTTTGTACAAAACTCTATTGTACAAAATTCACTACTACAAAATTAGTCTTTAATGACAGTTTTAAAAGACATAAGATGACGGTTTTAGGCAACGACATTAAAAAAGGTACACCGTTTATGACAGTTCAAAAACCGTCATTAAATGTATACATATAATGACGGTTATTTTATTAAACAGTCATTATTTGAGATATATTCTAGAGTTTTAACTTTTAATGACGGGTTTTTCTTAAAAATCGTCATTAAAAAATACCATTCAATTAAGGTTCTTTAAATAACGGTCATCAATACCACTTTAGCATATATTTTTAATGACAGTTTTCTTCAAAACCGTCATTAAATGTCAATTTTTAATGACGATTTTATATAAAACAATCATCTTATATAGGTCTTGATGACTGTTCTTATTTAAAATTACCATGCTTCAATTGTTTTTTTTAGATTAAAATTTACATAGTTTTTTTCACATTCTAAATTGTACAATTGAAGCCGCATTTGCAAAATTTCAATTTACATTACACATTGATATAATTGTCATTTACATACAAAGAACTCAAATACATGCAAGCTTAATTATAACAGTTTAGCGCTTAAATAACCTTGATCAAAGTAACTCCTAATAATGAAAAAATATGCTACGCGAATTCTCAAATTTAAATCCTATCAAAAACATGGTTGGCACCACTTTCTAGATGAGCGGTGCCAAACCATCAACATTTTCAACATGACCTGCCATTTTTGGTGGTGTTGAAATGCTTGAAGAAGAAAAAAGAGAAAAAAGAACAAAAGAAGAAAGAAGAAGCTGAAAGACTTGAAAGGAAAAATAATAAAATATTAATAGTATTATTTTATTGAAAAAAAGGAAGGGAAATGAAGCCTATAAATAGAAGGCTTCAATTCCCCTCTCGGCATCCCATTCTTCAGTTTTTAATCTTTTGTCAGAGAGGAAAAATTAAGAGTCTTAATACTCTTGTGTAATTAGTGAGTGAGAGATTGAGTGTATTGGGGTTCTGAGAAGTGAGCCAAAATATTATAATACTTGTAATCTTCATATCACTAGTGAAATATTTTCCTTCTATATTCGCCCGTGGACGTAGGCTGAAAGCCGAACCACATAATTTTCTGGTGTCATCTTTTGTACTTGTTCTTTATTTTCTTCTAATTTCATTTTAGCTGTGGTCTTCCTTCACCCATCAATTTCCTAACAGTGATACCAGAGCTAGGTTGTATTTTTTGGAGTCGGGCTATTGTTCACGTAAAAGTACTATTCACGCATACAATATTGTCTACGTATACGATACTATTAATGTATATGATACTATTCACGTATATGGCTCTGTTCGTGTATACAATTATTGTTCACATGAAACGGTGGGAGCTGATCCTAGCAAAGTTAGTTTTTGGTGAAAAGCAATGGCAGCAAAATACGAAATTGAGAAGTTCAATGGAAATAATTTTTCGTTGTGGAAAATAAAGATAAAAGTTGTATTGAGGAAAAATAATTGCTTGACAGTAATTGGAGAAAAGCCAACGGAGATAACTAATGACAAGTGGAACAAGATAAACGGCATCGCCATTTTGGATCTACACTTAGCACTTGCGGATGGAGTATTATCTAGTGTGGTAGAGAAAAAGACAGTAAAGAAAATATTGGATACTCCCACAAAATTGTACGAGGCCAAGTTGCTGCACAACAAGATCTTCTTAAAAATGAGACTC
The DNA here is from genome assembly GCA_002013955.2 of Citrus medica. Lineage (NCBI taxonomy): Eukaryota > Viridiplantae > Streptophyta > Magnoliopsida > Sapindales > Rutaceae > Citrus > Citrus medica. Next base: position 262,898 of record MKYO02015565.1, read on the forward strand.
TATACTCTTCGAATGGCGGAATCTACATCAGTGATTGACCACATCAACACCTTAAAGACTCTATTTTCACAACTCACAATGTTGGGTCATAATATAGAGGAAAATGTACGTGCAGAGCTTCTACTTCAAAGTCTACCAGATTTGTATGATCAAGTCATTATCAACCTTACAAACAACAATCTAGCGGACAATCTAGTTTTCGACGATGTTACCGTTTTCGTATTAAATGAAGAATGTAGGCGGCAAAATAAGGAAGACAGACAAGCAAGTTCACAGTAAGCAGAAACATTATCGGTAACAAGAGAGAGATTAACAGAACTTGGCTCTAGTGGGAGTCACAATCATGGTAGGTCAAAATCAAGAAGTAAGAAGAATGTCAAATAGTACAATTGTGGCAAGAAAGGGCACGTCAAGAAAGAGTGTTGGAGTAACCAGAAGAGAAAAGAGGGTAAAGAACTTGATTCATCAAATGCTCAGGGGTGTGTAGCAAGTACCTCGGATGATGGTGAAATTCTCTACAGTAAGGCAACAACTGTTTCAAAAGGCAGAAAACGACTATCTGACATCTGGCAAATAGACTCAGGAGCTACCTGACATATGACCTCTCAAAGAGAATGGTTTCACACATATGAACCTATCTTAGGAGGATATGTATATATGGGAGATGATCATGCCTTGGAGATCGTTGGCATTAGTATTATCAAAATAAAAATGTTTGATGGTATTCGCAAAATTAGGGAGGTACGACATGTTAAATGCTTGAGGAATAATCTATTGTCTTTAGGAAAAATGGATAGTCATGGGTACAAAACTCATGTGGAGAATGAAATTATGAAGATTGTTAAAGGCGCGCTTGTATTGATGAAGGTAGAAAAGATTGGTGCTAATCTATGTATACTTAAAGGGGAAACATTGTAGGAAGCTGATGCGTGTGTTGCATCATATGGAGAAGAGTCAATGATGATGTGGCATCTCAAACTTGACCATATGTCGGAATAAGGTTTAAAGATTCTCTCTGAGCGAAAATTGCTTTCAGGGCTCAAATCGGTAAGCTTATCATTTTACGAGCATTGTGTTACAAGTAAGCAACATAGATTAAACTTCAGTAGATCTATTGCTAGAAGTAAATGCATTCTATACTTAGTTCACTTTGATGTTTGTGAATCACCAGACATATCCATAAGAGGTGCAAAGTGTATAGTGAATTTCATTAATGATTATTCCAGGAGATGTTGGGTGTATCCAATTAAGAAAAAGTCAGATGTATTTTCATTGTTTAAAGAATACAAAGCCCGGGTGGAACTTGAATCCAATAAAAGGATTAAGTGCTTGAGGACAAATAATGGTGGGGAGTATACAGACGGCGAGTTTCATACTTTCTGTAAGCAAGAAAGTATTCAGAGGTAGTTCACGGCAACATACACTCCTCAACAAAATGGAGTGGCAGAGCGGATGAACAAGGCTCTTACAGAATGAATAAGAGCTATGTTGAGAACTGCGGGTCTACCCAATTTATTCTGGGTAGAAGTAACCAAAACTGTCTGTTATATAGTAAATCGGTTGCCATCCACAACAATTGGGCTGAAGACAGCGATGGAGATGTGGACTAGAAAGCCAGCTAATTACTCCTACCTACATGCATTTGGATGCCCTATGTACGTTATGTACAATGCCCAAGAAAGAACAAAGTTAGATCTAAAATCTAAGAGGTGTATCTTCTTGGGGTATGCTGATGGAGTAAAGGGGTATTGTCTGTGGGACCCTACTGCCCACAAGATTATCATCAGCAGAGATGTTGTCTTTGTAGAAAAACTTAGTCGCTGGTCAGCTGTAGAATCACGATTTGTATGTATCCTAATTTAACTCATGCACGCCTATGGACTTTAGTTTACCCTAGTTTGCAGTATAAAAGGTAGGCGTGCACAACATAGAAAGGCGGCAAGGGAATTATCATTAGAATAATTAGAGAGGAGAGGAGAAGAAGATCAAAATTGAAGAGTGTTTTTTTAGCAACATTGAGGAATCTTGCAGAATTACTTGGATTTGTCTTTCACCGTGCTCAACTTATATTTATCTTCTTCCTTTGATTGTTCTGATGTATCCCGTGAACAACATATTTATGTTTGCTTTTCTTATTCAGAATATGAACTAAATCTGCTTGTAGTTGAGTGACAAACAATCCAATGGGTTCTTGACTGTTCTTATGTGTTGTTATATCATTGCTGTAGCATTTTACTTATGTGTTGTTATGTCATTGCTGTAGCATTTTACTCTAATAACTATTATTAATATAACTGTCATTTCGGTTGACCACCCATTTAATAGTTCAAGTTAAGATAGAGCCGTAAAAGGGCATGTCTTAGCGGATATTATTAGAGTATTTCTTGGTCTTAATTTAAGTTTCCTGGATTAAGTTATCTTGAATCCCATAAGGGCTATACTTGAAGTTAAGATTTGTGACACACTAGACATAGGTGCTTACCTTATAGGGTGGAGAGACTAAAGGATCATAATGCCATACCATAAGTAGATTAGCAACTAGTCATTGTTAATAGATTTAAGGGTATGAGACTTCCAATATGCGATAACTGAAAATGCAGATTAATTCTGCCCGGTGCTGCAGCACTTGTCGTAGCAACTGGTGTTAACATGATGAAAAGTAGTCAACCCATAAGGAGAGTTTGATCATTCAACTACCATAGTTTCAATTGAATCTTAGACATATTTAATTTGGTTTAATTCATTACGGTATTGTTTTACTTTATTCTCTCACAATCATCAATTATAATAGAACCCACTCTACATTTGTTAACGTCGGATTGAATTTAGTTGCACTATTGTGATTGCTATAGTATTTCAATTGACATTAATCCTTGTGGAGACGATCTTGAATATTCATCACTTTATTATTTGTTGTGTACACTTGCACCTTGACATCAATAGCATTTGATTATAAAATTAACCAACACTAGTCAACCCAATGCATTCATTATTTATTTATTTATTTATATTTATTTTTTACATCACTACATCTTTTTAGGCCATATAATTAGTTTCTACTTTAGACTATAGATCTCTAAAATCAAGAATGACTTTTATTAAGATGTAACGTAGGTTAGGGACATGGCTAATAAAGGAGGGGAAATAAAGAAAACAAAGTATATGTTTGAGAAAAAATAGAGATCTTTTGGAAATTACAAGGTGCGTTTTGCTTATTTATTATTATTGTTATTTTTTTTCTTTTTTCTTTTTTTTGAAACAATTTTTTTTGTTTTTATTTTTTTATGGCACAACTTTACTGAACAAAATAATTATTTATATTTTTCTCAAACATAAATAAGTGATGAAACTTATAAGACATTAGGTAATACTCCAAATCGGAATGGGTTGATATGATGAGTTGACAAAGAAAAGTTTTTTTTTTAAAAAAAAAAGGGTCAAAAGGGTTAACTATGGATATTTTACAAAAGGGATGTCTAGAAAGGCTCAAACGGGTCAAAGATGACCTTTCCATCGTCTTTTAGGGCTCTAAATAATCTTCTATATCTACTAGTTAGATGGATCTTCAGATGTAGCAACACATTTTTTTCTTTTTTTTTAAGGATTGACTCAAAAGAAGTCTAGAGATCATGTATAAAATAATAAACTGTTAAGTTATATGAAGAATGGGCAAAAATGGTTACTCTAAAAAAAATGACTGGCTAAAAAACTCACTTTGTATTCATTATGACATGTGCATTCCTTCAAGCAACTCATATTTGTCTTTGACATCAACATGTAGAATAGCAAATATAGTATAACATCACTTAAGACCAAAGATAATACAAATACTAAAATTTGAAAATCATCATGTCATCCAATGTTAAAAAATCATACTTATTTTTTTAGGTTCAAACGACATTCTACCCCCCAACCTATTCTAAACATGAAAAGAAAATATGCATGTAGAAATGTGAAAATGATGCAGAAAAACTAATTAGAAAAGTTACACTTAAAATGATAAAAAAAGAAAATAGTTTTTTTTTTACTAAGAAGATTTATACACCAAGTGTAATTTTCTCTCTGTTATACTTCGACCAAGATTTATGGCTGGCTCAATGAACTCTTTATGTTTGCCATAGTTAAATCCCGAAAGCACACAAATGTTCTTGAATTGTTTATTAGGAGTAGCTACCATTGAGATACTTCTAAAAAATAATTTGTGAGTGCTTAACAAAAAATCATATTTGAGAATTTTGGTGATAGTGGGTCATAGCTATGTATGAGGTAACATGTTTGTGTCAATTAACGTGTAAAGCACATAGCTCGAGAGTAAAAAAAGAAACAGTAAAAAGGAAAAAAACAAACAATAATAAAATAAAATTATTAAGACAATAATGCAAATGATAAAACAATAGTGAAATAAAACAATAGTGAAGTAAAATGATATTTACAGGTAGTTGTGACTATGACTCACATCTTCCTCTGGTTTTGCATCTAGAAACGGCTTGAACGCCCTCTATGGGTCGATGACGGGCTTCCTATCTAGTTTTCTTATAAACTAGCAAACTTGATTGTTTATAGTCAGATTCCCGAGACTATATCGTGCACGCTCTTTTTGAAATAATGGCCATAACTGGAGAAATTGCTCCTTGAACCTATCCATTGGGATGCGTTTTAAGAGACAAAATGATATTATCTAATGACTCCTTATTCAAGCCATCCCTAATGAATTGTATCTTGTCTTCCTTGTTATCAGAAAACATTCCTAAAGAACATGGTTTTTTATCGCATCTCATTCTGGCACACTTATGACAAGCAATTGAAATTCTTTGAGCTCTTTGTTTTCTTGCATAATTTCCTTTACCACAACTGATTGATACTAAAAAGTGTACATTTAATAAGGATAAAATTATTAGTTTTTTACTTATTGTGTCGATTAATGCGCTCATTATTTCTAAATTATTTTAATACTCCTCAAATATATTTTATGTTAAATTAATTTGCAATATGTTAATTTTTATTTTGTAAATATTTTTTAGGAATAAACATAGAATTAGTGTTAAAAGTGGGAACAAAGAAGGACAACTGGAGCAATTTAGAATTCATCAATTGAGGAGATGTTATTAAAAATAAAAAATAAAAAAATAAAAGAAAAAAAAGAAAAAAGAAAAAAAGGATTGGCAAGCATGTTGGTAATGGTTAAGAGGTCATCACGCCTCCTGGCCATCACACAATTCAATATGTATATATAATATAAAAAAATATTAATATTAATAAAAGAAAAGAAAAGAAGATGATTCCCTTGCCTATAAAAGGCAAAGGGATGCAAGCGAATGAGGAAGGAGCCGAGTTCTGAGAGAGAATGATAGCTAAGGGTGTAGTTGAAGAATTTCTTTCTTTCTTTGTTTATTTTCTTTTCTTGTTTTCAGCTGTATCAATTTTCTTTGTAACATATTTCAAAAGTTTATCAAATGAAAAGAGTGTTGTGTTTTCTTTCAATATGAGTGGCTAATTTTATTATGCTGAGGTGAAAAGTTTACTTTTTTATTTTCTAGTTATTTGTATGTCATGTTAATTTATAGATTTTCTTGGATCTGTCTGGTATTTTGACATAATGTCGACACATTAATATATTGTGGCACATTGGGTACTTTATTCCATATTTATCCACGCACATAGAATTAAATGATATAACAATTAATTGGTAAAAGTTAGACAAAATATAAATGAGAGATTATTAAAATTATAGTTTGAATATAGAGAATGGATCTCAAACCTTAGCATATTTTTAAATTGATTTCAAATATTTTCTTTTCCCCACAATTAATTTTCTTAGTTTTAAATTGACTACTAGATTTAAAATTCCCTATGGTTTGACCCTAGACTCACCGGGTTTTATTATAACTAGACATTCTTATACTTGGGAGTAATACACTTTTGAGTTGTGTCAAGTTTTTGGTGCCGTTGCCGGGAAGTTTTCTAAATTTGGTGTTTGTTTGTCTTTACCTTATTTTTATTTTATTTTATTTTTTGTCGTTACTATCTTTCCGTGATTCTATTTTATTCTCTTTTTGCAAAACTTCAGTTAGCACCCCTCTTAAACTATTTCTTTTAATTTATTTGTTTATGGCTAGTTTTAAAATACCGTCTAAACTGTTTCTTTTAATTTCTTTGTTTTTGGCTGGTTTCACCGCCAAATTTATTTATTTAATTTATTTTTTAGTTTGTTTATTTTATTTCGCATTTTTGCTTATTTAATTTCTAGTTTATTTTTATTATCTGCAATTTTCATTTAGTGCTTTATGCATCATTAGTTTAGCAGACATTATTAGCATTGCATGCGTCATTGGCCTCGTACAAATAGTGGTAGATTAATTAGAAGATCACCTTTACCACCCTTAAATATGACTGACATAGGAGATGAAAAGTTTTCGGAGCACGAAAATGACCAGCCTTGCAAAATCTTCATGAGTAGCCTAGGACCCTGATAGACTTCATGCATCCTACTAGAATAGGGTCACCATCATGCATAGTTTTCCCTCCTGATGCATCATGTTTTAATTTCAAACCAGGTATCATTCAACTTCTTCTTACTTTTCATGGTTTTGAGTTTGAAAATCCATATTTGCATTTAAGTGAATTTGAGGAAGTCTGTAACACATGAACAAATCAAAATTGTAGCATGAATATAATCATGCTTAAGTTTTTCCTTTCTCACTAAAGGATAAAGCTAAAACTTGGCTACAAAATCTTAGGTCATGATCCATCAGAACTTTGGATGAAATGCAAGCACAATTTTTGAAAAAAATTCTTCCCATCCCACAGAACAAATTCTTTCAAAAGACAAATCACCACATTCACTCAAAAATCAGGAGAAACCCTCTACCAATGTTGGGATAAGTTTAAAGAACTACTTAATATTTGCCTACACCACGGTTTTGAAACATGGAGATTAGTGTCTTATTTCTACTAGGGATTAACACCCCAAGATAGACAAGTCATGGAAATGATGTGTAATGGTGAGTTTAGGGATAAAAGTCCTGAAGATGAATTAGATTATCTTGACTATATAGCAGAGAATGCACAACACTGGGATACAGTTGGTTCTTATGAGTCATCAAGTAAACCCCAGTCATCTCCATCTGGTGGAGGCATGCATAACCTTAGGGAAGACCATGATTTTCAAGCCAAATTTGCATAATTAATTAGAAAAGTCGAAGCATTAGAGTTGAAAAAGAATGATCATGTAAAGTCTGTTCAAAATATTTCATGTTATGTTTGCGATTCTACTGACCATTCTACGCAGGACTGTCCAACTTTTGCATGAACAAGTAAATGTCGTTGACAATTTCAAAATGCCAAATCCAAATCCATACTCCCAAACTTACAACTCTAGTTGGTGAAATTACCCAAATTTTAGTTGGAGAAATGACAATCATGCACAACCTTCACAACCAGTTCCTCCACGTCAAAATTTCTAAAACCCCCAAGTTACCCACCATATGTCTCACCACCAAGAAAAACTTTGGAAGACACATTGCATTTGTTTATTGAAAAACAAGAGTTGATTAATAACCAAACAATGCAAACCTTAACCAATTTGACAGAAACTATCTCCAAACTTACATCTGCTCTGACCATGCATGAAAAATGAAAGTTTCCTGCTCAACCTGAACCAAACCCCAAGAGTCAACAACATCCTCAAATGGAAAATTCAGGAAACCAAAATATGAGTCAAGTCAAATCAGTTATAACCCGTCATGGTGCTAAAGTGGTCGAAAAATACACTGTGGACCCTCGTGAAACTAGTAAAGATTCAATTTCAGAAAATAAGGAAGAGTCTGTCGAGCCTTTAACCCATGAAAAAATAACCAACTCTTCTCCTGTACCCCCATTTCCTCAAGCACTAATCAAGCCAAAGAAATCAAACCACAGTCTAAAAATTTATGAAGTTTTTAAACAAGTGAAGGTCAACATTCCTTTGCTGGACACCATTAAACAAATACATTCTTATGCTAAATTTTTGAAAGATCTGTGCACGGTTAAAAGGAAACATAAAGTGCAAAAGAAAGCTTTTCTGGTAGAATAGGTAAGTTTCATTCTCTTAACCAATAATGCTTTAAAATACAAGGATCCTTGTTGTCCAACTATTTTTTGTATTATTGGGGATCATAAAATTGGTCATGCTCTACTTGATCTTGGTGCCAGTGTTAATTTGCTTCCTTACTCAGTGTATCAACAACTCAATCTCGGTGAGGTAAAATTAACTTCTACTACTCTTTTACTTGCTGATAGATCGATTAAAGTTCCAAGAGGAATAATTGAAGATGTATTAGCCCGAGTCGATAAATTCATATACCATGTAGATTTTATTGTTTTAGAAACAGAACCAATTGCTAATGAATGCAAACAAATTCTTGTTATATTGGGTCGACCATTTTTAGCTACTGCTAATGCTTTGATTAATTGCAGGAATGGAGTAATGAATTTATCTTTCGGCATCATGACATTGGAACTCAATGTGTTCAACATGTGTAAACAACCCGACCACCAAGAAGATGATGATAATGAGAATGAGGAGATTGATCTCATCGAGCCAATTTTTGAGAAATATTTTTCAGGATGAAAATTTTACAAACTCTGTGAAAATTTATTTTGCTGGTTCTTTTCAATCAAGTAAAGAATTAAATTGTGATACTGTTAATATATGTTCTACATTTGATTATATAGTGGTACTTACAGGTGACGATGACCAATCGAACTTTGAAGATACAGTACAACCTGAAGAACTAAACGAAGAGGAAGTACCAGAGCTCAAATTAAAGCCCTTACCAGAAGAATTGAAGTATGCATATCTTAGAGAGCAGCAGACATATCCGGTGGTAATTTCTTCCCAGCTCATGCATGATCAAGAGGGTAAGTTGTTATTTGTACTAAAAAGGCATAAAACTGTATTTGGTTGGACCTTAAAAGACATAAAAGTCATTAATCCTTTAATTTACACATGCCGAATACACTTAGACGAAAATACCAAAACAACCCGTCAACCATAAAAAAGACTAAACCCTCATATGAAAGAAGTGGTAAAGAATGAGGTCCTTAAAATACTAGATGTAGGAATTATCTATCCTACCTCTGATAGTAAATGGGTAAGTCCAACATAAGTAATACCAAAGAAATTTAGAATAACCGTTGTAAAAAATAAAAAAGGTGAACCAACCTAACATGAATTCTATCTAGTTGGCGCATGTGCATTGATTCCAAAAAAATTAAATGATGCCACTAGAAAAGATCATTTTCCCCTTCCATTTCTAGATCAAATTCTTGAAAGAATAACTGGACATCCCTACTACTACTTTCTTGATGGCTACTCTGGCTATTATCAAATCCCTATAGCCTTAGAAGACTAGGAAAAAACCACATTCACATGCCCATTTGGAACATTTGCATTTAGGAGAATGCACTTTAGACTTTGTAATGCTCCTGCAACATTTTAAAGGTGCATGGTAAGCATTTTTAGTGACATGGTTGAAAATTGTCTAGAGGTTTTTATGGATGATTTAACTGTATTTGGTAATTCTTTTGATGCGTGCCTTGATAATCTAGAAAAAGTTATGGAAAGGTGCACAGAAAAATTATTAGTTTTAAATTAGGAAAAATGTCACTTCATGGCCACTTCTGGAATTGTCTTGGGCCATGTTGTGTCTTCAAAATGAATTGAAGTTGACAAAGCCAAAGTTGAAGTCATTTCAAAATTACCCTCACTAAAGACAAATAGAGAAGTTCGTTCCTTTTTAGGACACAGGATTTTATAGGTGGTTTATTAAAGACTTTAGTGCCATATCTAGACCACTTTGTAACCTCCTAATAAAATACACACCTTTTGAATGGACTAAAGATTGTCAACAAGCTTTTGGAAAAATAACTACTCTTTTGACATCAGCCCCAATAATGCAACTCCCTGATTGGTCTTTGCCTTTTGAGCTAATATGTGGTGCTAGTGACTATGTTGTTGGCACTGTTCTGGGTCAAAGAAAGGAAGGTAAGCCATTTGTCATCTATTATGCAAGTAGAACTTTGAATAGTGTTCAAATGAATTACACTACAACTAAGAAAGAACTACTTGCTGTAATATTTGCATTGGATAAATTGCGTTCGTAGTTAATTTGTTCATCCACTATTGTTTATTCTGATCATGCTACTGTGAGATATTTAATGTCAAAATAGTATACCAAACCAAGGTTAATACGATGGATTTTGCTACTTCAAGAATTTAACTTGACAATCAAGCATAAAAAGGGCACTAAAAATGTTGTTGCAGATCATCTTTCAAGACTTACAAATGAGTCTTTAATTGAAATAACATCCATAAATTGTTCTTTCCCTGATGAATTTTTATTTTCTATAAACAAAATGCATTGGTATACTAATATTGTTAATTATCTTACAATAGGTGAAATGCCATGTGACTGGAGTTCCCAAGACAAGAAGAAATTCTTAACAGAAGTGAAAAGCTTTTATTGGGATGATCCATACCTGTTCAAGTACTGCTCTGATCAAAGTTTTCGAAGATGCATACCAGAGGACGAGGTAAGTAGGGTCATTCAATTTTGTCATTCTGAAGCATGCGGTGGCCCTTTTTCTTCAAAAGAGACAACTGTAAAAATATTACAGTGTGGATTTTATTGACCTATATTATTTAAATATTCACATGCATTCTGTTAAGTGTGTAAGAATTGTCAAATGGTAGGGTTTATTTCAAAGCGAAACATGATGCCTTTAAACCCCATCATTGTCATTGAAATATTTGATTGTTGGGGAATTGATTTTATGGGCCTTTTTCCATCATTTTTTGGATTTGTATACATTTTGGTTGCTATTGATTATGTTTCAAAATTGATCGAGGCGATTCCTTGTCGGCACAATGATCACAAGATTGTGATCCACTTTTCAAAAGAAAATCTATTGAGCAAATTTGGAATACTTCGAGCCATTATCAGTGATGTAAGTAAGCATTTTTGTAATAAGCCATTCTTTAATGAAGAAATATGGAATTACACATAAAGTTGCTATCTCTTATCACCCTCAAACAAGTGGTCAAGTTGAATTAGCAAATACGGAGATAAAAGAAATTTTAGAAAAGACAGTTAATCCAAACCGTAAAGATTGGTCTCTTCGACTAACTGATGTACTTTGGGCATATCGTACTACTTTTCAAACATCTTTAAGAATGTCACCATATCGGCTTGTTTATGGAAAATCTTGCCACTTACCAGTTGAACTTAAACATAAATAATTTTGGGCCATTAAAGCTTTTAATTCAAATCTTGATGATGTTGGTAATGTGCGTAAATTGTAATTAAATGAACTTGAGGAATAAATGAATGATGCATATGAGAATTCCAGAATTACTAAGACAAAAACTAAAATTTTTCATGACAAAAAAATTTTTCGGAAAGCATTTGAAATTGGTCAAAAAGTGTTGCTTTAATTCTCGTCTTCATTTATTTCCAGGGAAGTTAAAGTCAAAGTTGAATAGTTCATTTGTTGTAAAAAATGTGTATCCATATAGAGCCATAGAAATTGAGAATCCAAAGGATAATGTCACATTTAAAATTAATGGTCAAAGATTGAAATCATATCTAGAATACCAACCACGTGAAGCAGATACCGAAATCAATATGAGTGACCCACCAAATTTTAATTAAGCCTTTTCATTTTAACTTTTTGTGAATTTGATTTACTGTTACTTTATTGAGTTGTTTGATTTTTTCCTTTTTCCTATGTCTTGAATGGAGTGCATTGCATTGTTTTTAATTTTGTGTTGTTTGACAATTGTGCTTTAGCTCACCAAAGTTTTATACTTGTCATGAGTACCTCCACGAGAATTTCCTTTTTGATCATCTTAAAGAGCTTTTACATGTAAAATTTCACCAGAGGAAATTGCTCCGATTTTGTAAATCACATCCCATTTGGGATCTACAACCACCAGAGTTAGTATCCTACGTGAAAGATCTAGAAAGAGAACTCAAGGAAATAGATGATAGTATTTATAATCTGCAATTGGAACTAAAGGTAAATTCAATAAAAGGACGAAGGTGAGTTATATTCCTTGTGTGTTTTTGTTTTATTTTGTTGTTCTTCTTCACTTTTGATTTGATTTTGCAGATTCGATTTGTTTTGTTTTAATTCACTCTCCCATATAAATGACGGATAACGATACTCCGTGACTTTTTAAGTCGGTATTCTCAGTTTCCCATAATAACTGAAACCTTAATGTCAAGCATGGAAGAAATACAACGAACATTGCATCAACGTTTTCCTTTTCTCCTTGAAAATGCTCTTAAGAAGATTTACAAAGTTTGTTGTGAACAACTGCGTTTGTTAATGATCAATGGAATTCCTGCTGACATTCGTTGGTTCATTAAAGTAAAGGTTCGACTGGCAGGTGAGTTTTCTGATCCATTCATTTCTTATATGCCTGGTTTTGGTAAAAGTACATTAGCTCTGAATATTCTCACTGTGTAAGACTTGCTTGCAAAAAGCCACGTTGTAAAACTTTAGGAATAGTTTCTATAAATTGTGAAGATAAAATTAAATTCGTTAAGGATGACATGAGTAAAGAATTATTGGATGATATCTTACGATCTCTTGAGATGCATCCGAGTGGATATGTTCAACGTGAAATTCAAAATTTGTGGAAGCTGTTCCAAAAGAAAAGTGCACAATTTAGTCTTGGGAATCTGACTCTAAAAGACCTTATTTCCCAGTTTATAAGAAAGCTGGATAGGAAGCCTATCCTTGACCCATAGAGGGCGTTTAAGCCGTTACTAGACGTTAAACCAGAGGAAGATGTGAGCCACAATCTCAACTACCAATAAATATCCTTTTATTTTATTGTTCTTTTATCTTTTGCATTATCATTATTATTGTGTGTCTTTTTTTTATCTAATCACTGTTTGCTTTTTCTTTTCACTATTTGTCTTTGAATTATGAAGCTAAAAGCTTCACGCGTCATTTGACAAATACACCACGCCATTTATAGATGTATATCATTATGTCCGTCACCAAGATCCTTAAATAGGAGCTCCTTTTCCAGCACTCACAAATTGTTTCTTTTTAGAATTTTTCTAATGGCAGCAACCTCAAGCAAACAACTAAAGAACATTTGTGTGCTTTCTGAATTTCGCTATAGAAAGCAGGGGCGGAGCTCAAGCCAGATCTCTATGGGGGCCAATCTATACATTTTGAAATTCTTAAAGGATAAAATTAAAGAACAAATAAAAGTATTAAAAAAAATATAAGGCAATTATTTAATGTAAATAATTAATTAAAAGATTGTATTTTAATATAAAAAGAAAAAAAATTACAAACCAAAAGAGTCCCCTCCCCTACAAAATCGCTATCAAAATCAAGATCCCCAACATAAAAAACGAACTCGACGTTCTTTTATATCTCGAAACTCATTGATTATTGATTTAATGCTTATTTTTTCAGGAATTTCCCTTTCAATGTACATAATCAAAGAGTCTGTAAGAAATTCATCCTCCATTTTTTTTGCGAAGTCTTGTCTTGACTATACGCATAGCTGAAAATGACCGTTCTGAAGTTGCAGTTGACACTGGAAGAGTTAGCACAAGAACAATTATTCTATAGATAAGAGGAAATGTTTTTCCTTTCCTTGTACTGACCAATCATTGACTCAAGTCACAAATGGTTGATAAATTTTTGAACTCTGCATGTTGGACTACACCATACTCATAATGCTCAAGCTGATTTTTCAGGTTTATTTTCTCAACATCTGTAAAGTCTGCTGGATAAAACCTCTCAACCAACTGACAAATATCACCAATTCTAAAAGATTTTCTACATTCACGGGGATCAAGTGTTGAACTAAAAATAAGCAAATCTACTGCATGTTCATTAAATCGACTATTCAGTTCTTGTAATTGGCAATCTATAGCAGCATAAAAAATATTTACCCTGTAATGGTCAGCAACAGTAAAAGTATCTTCTTGATGACAGGCTCGACCTTGTCTTGCAACATAAGGAGCATCCATTTCTGGGACATCTATATTTCTTGTTTCACAAAATACTTTCACTTGATCAAGTAAAGTATTCCACCAATTATCTCTCAGTTTCTGAATAAGTACTTTAGTTGATGAAACCAGATGCATGGCATGTAAAATATCTTGAGACTTAGATTGCAAAGCTTGGCAAAGTATATCAGTAATTGCCATAATTTCTTTCATCATATGCAAGATAAAAGCAAACTCAAAAGTTGGCATTACCTCATATGTAGCATCAGCATCTCCTCGTTGAAAAGCAGTTGTCCCGTCTTCAATGATATTAAGTAAAACTGAATATGTAGCACCGAACATTTTTTATTAAGTTAGAGACTGATCTAAAGTGAGAACTCCAACGAGTATCTCCAGGCCTTGGTAAAGTATCAATTTGATTAAGCCCTTTTCCACTCTCAAGCTCATCAATGGAGATCATATACTCAATATCAGCAGCCTGAGCACACTTAAGTTCATCATGACGCTTGCAAGAAGCCCCAACAATATTCACAATAGAAGTCAATTTAGTAAAGAAATGATGAACAGAAACAACCTCATGAGACACTACAACTAAAGCCAACTATAGTCGATGAGCTAAACAATTAATGTAATAAGCATAAGGACAATCTTTTAAAATTAAAGCTTGTAAGCCTTTCCATTCACCTCGCATGTTGCTTGCACCATCGTATCCTTGCCCACGAATATTTTAAATATTCAAATTGTGATGAGACAATACAAAGTATATTCCATTTTTCAATGTTACTGCAGAAGTGTTTGAGACATGAACAAGACCAAAAAAACGTTCTTGAAGAAAACCATTATTGTCAACAAATCTTAAAACTGTTGCCATTTGTTCTTTTTTTGATTCATCACGTGATTCATCCACAATTAAGCAAAACTTGGCATCTCTTATTTCTTCACGAATTGTCTTTTTCACTCTCATTGAAAAGACATGTAAAATTTCCGTTTGGATATCCGATGATGTATATGAGGCAAACTTTGGTGCTTTATCTAGTATCACTTCTGCTACATTTTCATTGTTGGAACCAAATGCTTTGAGTAATTGAATAAATTTTCCACGGTTTGATGACTTTTCACTTTCATCATGACCTCTAAAAGCAAAACCTTGAAAAGCAAGATATCTAATCGCTTCAATTGTAGTTTTTAATCGCAGTCTATTGTTTGCAATTTCTTGGGAAGAGTATCGATTAAGTACCTGCACTAGATGCTGAGATTGTCTCATCAAATCCTCACATGATCTTTCAGCCTTTTTATGAGTTGAGTTAGGATCCTTTCCCACATGATTAAGGAATGCACAATTTCTTCCATCTCTAACCTTCTTCCAAGAATTAAATCCTTCAGTAGTGAAAGCAGTATGCTTAGGCTGTGCAAATGGTGCATTAAATAGATAACACGGTAGACAAAAGGCTACATCTTTTGTAGGTGAATACTCTAACCAAGAAGGAAAAGAATCAAACCATAGAGATTAAAATCGACGAGGATGCTTTTCTGATCCAGATTTTGGATACTCTAGAAGTCTTGGTTGGTATGGACCTAACATAATATATGCTCTCGAATTTCATCTTGTTGATTGACATCATAATCCCAAATCTGGCGGCGCAATCCTGGATCACGCTCCAAAAGTTTAGTATCAACTTTACTTGTCTCAATTCTTGGAGATTTTGAAAGTTGGTTTTCAGAATTTGGAGAATTGACATGTGAAATTGGTGAATTTTCAGAAACTAGTGGATTAGAACTTTCTTCTAATGCCTTCCTTTTGAAATATTGATCAATTTTAGATGATTTTCCCATCAATATCCTCCCTACCCCTGGAATTCAAACAACAAGGAAATTGTGAGATGCTAGTTAATGAGTTACTAATCAAGAGAAGCGTATTGGACAGAATAAT
The DNA here is from genome assembly GCA_002013955.2 of Citrus medica. Classification (NCBI taxonomy): domain Eukaryota; kingdom Viridiplantae; phylum Streptophyta; class Magnoliopsida; order Sapindales; family Rutaceae; genus Citrus; species Citrus medica. The sequence continues at coordinate 278,849 of MKYO02015565.1, forward strand.
TGACAATCTAAAGCAATAGATATTTGAATCATAAAGAAATTAAGCAGGAAATAAATTGAACATATCGTATACTGAATTGAAATTGAGTAAAATCTGGAGTGCTTTCTGTAAAGAGATTGTCCAAATGATTTCTGACTTGAAGAGCAATGACATGGTCAAACTCATTAGTCATTACTTGCGAACTAAACCAAATGTCGATAAGCTAAGTTATAGAATAAGTGTCAAGCATCAATGCTAGAAAAAAATCAAATATAATCATTGATGCTTAGATCTTTGAGCCATTGATCATAGCATACAGGTTTCTAAAAAAGCAAAAAGAAAGAAATTAATGCAACAAAGATTGATTAAACTCCAAGAAACTAGACAAGCTTGATTTTAATTCAATAGAAAAAAACTCCAATTGTTGAAAGTAGTTCATAAAATACAAATTAAAAGATGTTAGATAATGATTAAATTTCAGGAATATCGTCAAGCAACTCGGAAACAACATTCGCCCTAATTGACAATTTCAGTATTTCATTCAACTGTCTATCAGGACTGTAGACAAGACAACTACGGAACTACCGACTACCATAACATCTATCTCCTTCATCCGTTCTTTCTATCCTTAATAAATTTTAAAAGAAGGTATTGAACTCACCTAAATTCCAAGTGAAGTGCAATTTGTGACGAGTTTTTGCTGCAACAATTTGTTCTTGCCGCAACAGTTGGCTAACCAATTGATGATCAAATTGATTAATCGTAAAAAGAACGCTATTACCTATTGGGCTCTATTGCCTATTGGGCTTTTCTTGTAAGTTGTAAGGCTTTTATTTATTATAAATTATCTATGTTAGTAATAGTATGTGCAAAATATTTCTACTGGGGCCAACATTGTATGCTTATTTAATATTTTTTTTTCTTTCATTTAAAACTTCAAAAAAAAATTATTAGTGGGGGTGGGGGGGGGGCATGACCCCCCATCGCCCTTAGCACCCTCCGCCCTTAATAGAAAGTATAAGGAGTTCGTTTAGGCAAACATAGATCTTGGTCGTACTATAGCAGAGAGGAAACTACATCTTGTATATGGAGGAAGTGACCGAGGGTTATCAAAACTTGTCTCTGAAGTTGCTTTCATTCGAGGAAGCCAAGTGCTAGGCATTATTCTAAAAACCTTAAAACCTTTAGGATGTCTACCAGATCCACCAACTGGAGGAGAGTTAGTTGTCTTAGGTATGCAAGAAAGAATATTTGAAATGTTAAATCATGCTGACGCTTTCATTTTCTTGCTAGGAGATCTTGTAACTATAGAGGAGCTAATTACATTTGCTTCTTGGGCCCATTTGAATATCCATAAAAAAATCCATCGGTTTGTTAAATGTTAATAGCTTTTAGGATGGCTTAATAACATTTCTTAATCATGCAATTAAAAATTATTTCATTCTATCCTCAGTGAAAAAACTTTTCATTTGTTCTTCTACTGCTAATGAGTTACTTGATCTTTTGGAAGCTTACAAACTATAGCTAGATCCCATGACTTTGGCATTGGATTGGGCAACTGATGACGATGGCAGTAACTCTCGTAAAAAGTGTAAATTAGATTTAACTTTCCGTTTGTAAATATTTTCAGCAGTGGCTAGGTGATATCTTCTAAACTCTACTCCTTTCTTTAGACATTGAGGACAATGTCTCAGATGTGTATAAGAGACAGGTTGATAATTGTGGAATGTCTCAGTCCTAGTGATGTTTTTACTAATTTTTGTTGTAAAGACTAACTTTGGATAAAAATTTGAGTCGAAGATGGCAGAATATAGAAAGTAGTGTCTCCAGAAACGCATCTTTTTAAGTGCAGTGTTTTGTTTCCAAAAAAAAAAAAGTCTTCTAACTTTTTATTTTTTGTCTTTTTCTCTCAATCATCTCCCTTAATTTCTACAATCAGTCCCAATTTTTTAGTGTTTTCTTAAAAAAAATAAAGTTTTCTTTTTCGGCGTGATCTTTTAACGTTAGATAACATGATGATTTTCAAATTTTGGTATTTGTATTATCGTTGGCCTTAAGTTATGTTACACTATGTTTTCCCCTTTGCATGTTGAAACGTAAATTGAGAAATTTGATGAGTGAAATTGATTAAGCTATTTGGAAGAATGTACATGTTATGAAAAGTTCAAACGAGGTTTTGAGCCTATTATCCTTGGAGAGTAACCATGTTTGCCTATACAGCTTCACAATTTATTGTACAAGATCTCAATATTTAAAAAAAAAGAGTAAAAAAAAAGAGAAAATTTGTGCAGCCGCATTTAAAAGTCCGTTGAACTAGTGGATATGAAAGATTATTTAGAGTCTTAAAAGATGACAGAATGCCATCTTTGATCTATTTGAGCCTTTCTAACCAACCATATTACAAAGAATCCATAGTTAACCCATTTGAGCCTTTGAAATTTTTTTTTTCTTTGATAACCTATTATTTTATCCCACTACAATGTGGAGTATCACCTTATATTTTGTGTTTTCCCAATGTTTGAAAATATGGATGATTATGTATTCCTAATAATGGTGTTAAAAAAAAAAGAGGATATGTATATAAAAAAAAGAAAAAAAAAAGAGAAAACAACTAAAAAAAAAAAACACCTTGTAATTTCCAAAAAGTCCCCTATTTTTCAAACATATATTTTTGTTTTCTCTATTACCTTTTTTGTTAGCCATAACCCTAGCCTACGTTACGTCCTAATAAAAGTCCTTCTTGATTTTTGAGAACTATAGTCTGAAGTAAAAGTTGGTGATATGGACTAAAAGATGTGGTGCTGCATAAAAATAAAAATAAATTTTGCTAGTAATTCATTGGACTTGAAATCATTTTATTTCTAAATTGTGGGTATTATTTTTTCATCTTGGTGAGAGTGTGTAATATTGTTTTATTATTCTCTCAAATCTACCATTTTTAGAGTGACAATTTAATTTGAGGTATATTTTCTTTTGAGAGAGTCACTTTTAATCGTGAGGTTTTGAGGTTTGATATATCATTCTTAAAAGTGGCTTGATTAATGTAGCTATGATAATTGATCATTTTACATGATTATACTTAACTGTTTTTTGTGTGTGTGATTTTCTTTAGGCTGAAGATAATGCTTATACTTTTATTTGATTGTTGTCATTAATCTGATGAAAGAAGTAAGCACAATTATTTTCTAAAAAAAAAGATTTTCAATTTGAGTTTGAAATTTTACTAAACTTTTATTGCTTAAATTGCTAGGGCCTAGCAATATGTTGGTTGGAGGGTGTGATTGACACTAAAAAGTGTACATTTAATAAGGATAAAATTATTAGTTTTTCACTTATTGTGTCGATTAATGCGTTCATTATTTTTAAATTATTTTAATACTCCCCAAATATATTTTATGTTAAATTAATTTGCAATATGTTAATTTTATGTTGTAAATATTTTTCAGGAATAAAGATAGAATTGGAGTTAAAAACGGGAACAAAGAAGGACAACTAGAACAATTTAGAATTCATCAATCGAGGAGATGTTATTAAAAATAATAAAAAATAAAATAATAATAAAGAAAAAAAAGATTGGCAAGCATGTTGGTGATGGTCAGGAGGCCATCACACCTCTTGACCATCACAAAATTCAATATGTATATATAATATAAAAATAAAATAAAATATTAATATTAAGAAAATAAAAGAAAAGAAGATGATTCCCTTGCCTATAAAAGGCAAGGGATGCAAGCGAATGAGGAAGCCAGTAGAGGAAGGAGTCGAGCTCTGAGAGAGAGTGATAGCTAAGGGTGTAGCTGAAGAATTTCTTTTTTTCTTTGTTTCTTTTCTTTTTTTTGTTTTCGTCTGTATCAATTTTCTTTGTACCATATTTCAAAAGTTTATCAAATAAAAAGAGTGTTGTGTTTTCTTTCAATATGAGTGGCTAATTTTATTAAGCTGAGGTGAATGGTGAAGTTCAATGTTTCAAACTATTAAATTTATTATTTTCTCAAATGAGTTTTTAAATTTATTTTATTCTTTTCTAGTTATTTTTATGTCATGTTAATTTATAGATTTTCTTGGATCTGTATAGTATTTTGACATAATGTCGACACATTAATATATTGTGGCACATTAGGTACTTTATTCCATATTTATCCACACACATAGAATTAAATGATATGATAATTAACTGGTAAAAGTGAGGCAAAATATAAATGAGAGAGTATTAAAATTATAGTTTGAATACAGAGAGTGGATCCTGAACATTAGCATATTTTTAAATTGATTTCAAATAATTTCTTTTCCCCACAATTAATTTTCTTAGTTTTAAATTGACTACTAGATTTAAAATTCCTTGTGGTTCGACCTCGGACTCACCGAGTTATATTATAACTAGACACTCTTATACTTGGAAGTAATACACTTTTGAGTCGTGTCAACAACCAGGCATGTATGCAATAAATTTTAGAGGCAAGTCACCTACCAATCGTATTTTGGCCTCGATTAACCGGCGGATGTCAGCAGGTATGTTATTCCTCATAAGCAATCGCATGCATTCAAACCGAGCTTTATAAATTGTAAGGAGGGCATTCTGAGGAAGTGAATGAAATTGATTGTGAAGCTTTGCTAGAATCTTGTTTTTGTCCATACATTTGCCTTAGAATATCAGTTATTATGGGAAATTGAAGTAACCGACTTGATTGTCACGGAGTACCGTTATCTGCCACTTAACCGGAATAACAAACTAAAGCACACAAACAAAGTAACAAACTAAAACACAGAAAGAAAATTACAATCGTCCTCTTATTGAATTTACCTCAAGCTCCAACTGGATGTCGAAGATATCTCCCTCAATGTCCCTGAGTTGTCTTTCTAAATTCTCAACATGGAATACTAACTCTGGTGGTTGTAGATCCCAAATATGATGTGTTTTACAAAATCGAATTTAGCTTCTGAGATGAGATTTTGCACGTTGAAGTCGTCTAAGAAGATCTAAGAAGATCTGTTTAGCTGAGGTACTCATGATTAACAATGATGGAAAAAAGCTTAATGGTTAAACAAACACACTTATGCAAAAATAATTTCAATTAGCAAAAGAATAGTAAAAAGAAAGAAAAAAAATCAAATCACTAAAAAGAAAAAAATCTCAATTCAAATAAGGTGGGTCGCTCAAATTTAATTCGGTGTCCTCTCCATGTGATTGGTACTCTAGATATGGCTTTAATATTTGACCATTAACTTTAAAAGTGGCACCGTTCTTTGGGTCTTTAATTTCAATTGACCCATGTGGAAAAACAGTGTGAACAATAAAGGGGACAGACCATTGAGAGCGTAACTTCCCTGGGAATAGGTGCATGAGATAATTGAATAAAAGCACTTTCTGACATAGAGTGAAAGAGTTTCTCAAAATTTGCTTGTCATGGAAGACTTTCATTTGCTGCTTGTAAATTTTGGCATTTTCGTATGCATCATTGCGAATTTCCTCAAGTTCTGCCAGTTGTAATCTTCTTTTTGAGCTAGCTTGCTGCATGTCAAAGTTGAATTTCTTGATGGCCCAGTACGCACAATGCTCGAGTTCCACAGGTAGGTGGCAAGCTTTCCATACAGTAGTCTGTAGGTTGACATCCCAATCGGGGTCTTGAAAGCCGTTCTATATACCCATAATGCATCATTGAGTCTTAATGAAAAATCTTTTATGTCTGGCCTTACCATCTTTTCTAATATGTTTATTTCTCGATTGGAGATCTCAACTTGGCCACTGGTTTGCGGATGATATGGGGTCGCCACTTTGTGAGCGATGGAATACTTTGTCAAAAGAGCTTTGAATAATTTGTTGCAAAAGTGGGTACCACCATCACTGATTATTGTTCAAGGGAATCCAAAGCGTGAAACAATGTTGCTTTTCAAAAATCCTACCACCACCTTGTGATCATTGGTTCTACATGGAATTACTTCTACACATTTCGATACGTAGTCAACAGCAACCAATATGTATTGATGGCCGAAAGAAGAGGGAAAGAGTCCCATGAAGCCAATACCCCATACATAAAAAGCTGGACCACTAAAATTGGATTTAGTGGCATCATATTCCTTCGTGTAATGCTCCCCATTCGTTGACACTTATCACATGAAGAGCAAAAAGTGTAAGCATCTCGAAATATAGTTGGCCAATAAAAACCACATTATAAAACTTTAGTAGCTGTTTTCTTAATGCTGAAATGGCCGCCACAAGCTTGTTCATGGAAGAATGAAAGGATATTTTAAAATTCACTTTCTGGGACACATCGTTTAACAATTTGATTTGCACAATACTTGAACAGATAAGAGTCATCTCAAAAGAAATTATTTATTTCTGTAAAACATTTGGTCTTATTTTTCTTGGTCCAATGCTCTGGAAGTTGACCTGTAATAAGGTAATTAATTATATCAGCATACCATGGTAATACTTCCATACTCATCAATTGTTTCTCTATAAATGATTCATTCAATGGTAATGGTTTCATAATTGTGTCAAAATGGAGACAAGAGAGATGGTCAACCACAACATTTCCTATACCTTTCTTATCTTTAAATTTCAAGTTAAATTCCTGCAAAAGTAACACCCAACGAATTAGTCTAGCTTTTGCATCTTTCTTTATGAGAAGATATTTAAGAGCAGCATGATCTGTGAATACAATTATTTTACAACCAATGAGATAAGATCGAAATTTCTCTAATGCAAACATTACTGCTAGCATTTCTTTTTCAGTGGTTGAATAGTTCAACTGTGCATTATTTAATGTCATACTAGTATAGTAAATAACATAGGGAATTCGATCAATTCTTTGTCCTAATACTGCTCCTACTGCATAATCAGATGCATCAGATGCATCACACATGAGGTCGAATCATAAGCTCCAGTTTGGGGGTTGAATGATAGGTAATGATGTCAACAATTGCTTTAATTTTTCAAATGTCACAAGACATGAATCATCAAAGATAAAAGATACATCCTTAGCAAGTAGATTGCATAAGGGTCTAGAAACTTTGCTAAAATCTTTAATGAAACGTCTATAAAAACCAGCATGCCTAATGAAAGATCTTACTTCTCTGACTGTTTTAGGTAGAGGAAGATTGGAAATGAGATCCACCTTGGCTTTATCAACCTCAATACCTTTGCTCGAAATGATGTGACCGAGAACAATACCTTGTTTTATCAAAAAATTACACTTCTCCCAATTTAAGACCAAGTATTTCTCTATACATCTTTGCAAAACTAGTGTTAGATGATGTAAATATTGATCAAATGAGTCACCAAAAATAGAAAAGTCATCTATAAAGACTTTAAGGAATTGTTCAACTATATCAGAAAAAAATGTTTAACATGCATCGTTGAAATATAGCAAGTGCATTACATAATCCAAATGGCATCCTCATATATGCAAAAATGCCAAAAGGGCAAGTGAAAGCGGTCTTCTCTTGATCTTTTAGTGCTATGAGAATTTCATTATATCCCGAGTAGTCATCTAGAAAACAATAAAATTCATGATCTAGTAATCTATCAAGCATTTGATCGATAAATGGTAAAGGAAAATGGTCTTTACATGTGACAGAATTCAACTTTCTATAATCAATGCATACACGTCATCATGTAGTCACTCTAGTGAATATCAACTCATTATCAGCATTGGTAACTACTGTGACTCCTGACATTTTAGGGACAACTTGTACAAGACTGACCCATGAACTATCAGAAATAGGGTAAATAATACATGCATCTAATAGCTTAAAGACTTTAGTTCTAACAACTTCTTTCATGTTAGGGGTCAACCGACGTTGCATTTCTTTAGTAGGTTTAGCATTTTCATCAAGGTGAATGTAATGCATGCAGTCTATTGGGTTTTTACCTTTGATGTCGGCTATGGTCCATCATAATGCTCATTTTTACTCTTTTAAAACATCCAACAACTTACATTTTTGTTCGTCATTTAGGGATGATGAGATGATTACTGGCAAAATGTTTTCTTCTCCCAAAAATGCATATTCCAAAGTGTTGGGTAATGGTTTGAGCTCGAGTTTCGGTGGAGATTCTGATGATGGGTTGAGTTTCTTCTCTAATGGTGCTAGTTGTTAACTCTTGACTTCCATTTATCAGTGTCCATGGATGGTGCTGAGTCAAGTAGAGCGTTGACCACATCGACTGATCTGTCAATATCAAAATCAAAACCAAAGTGAGTTAAACATGTTCGTAAAGGGTCATCACTAAGGTTTGAAAAGAAAGTATTATCAACTAATGCTTTTATTAAATCAACATGAACAATTCTATCATCTGCATTGTGAGGTTGTTTGGCAATGTTGAAGATGTTTAGCTCCATAGTCATGTTGCCAAAGGACAACTGTATATTTTCAGTCCTACATTGAATGTGAGCATCGGCAGTTGTCAAGCAAGGTCGGCCTAGGATAATAAGGATGTGCTTTCTTGAATCCTGGATTGGTTAAGTGTCCATTACAATTAAATCAACAGGAAAATAAAATTTGTCTACCTGGATAAGCACGTCCTCAGCAATACCACGAGGTATTTTTGTAGACTAATTTGCAAGCTGTAACACCATTGAAATTGGTTGTAATTCTCTCCATCCAAGTTTCACAAATACTGAGTAGGGTAACAAATTTATACTAGCTCCTGAATCCAACAAAGCATTCTCAATTGTGTTGTTCCCTATATTACATGAGAGCAGTTGATGTAAAAACTACATTTCTTCATGGAGAACTTGAAGAAGAAATTTATATGCTCCAACCAGAAGGTTTTGCTGAAATAGGAAAGGAGAACTTGGTTTGCAGGTTGAACAAATCTCTATACGATCTCAAAAAGGCGCTGAAGTATTAGTATAAGAGATTTGATTCCTTCATCATGAGTCTTGGATACATCAGACTCAGTTCAAACCATTAGATTGACCATTGTGCATATTACAAGAGGTTTAAAGATAATAATTTTATCCTTTTACTGTTGTATGTGGATGACATGTTGGTAGTAGGCCCCAACAAAGATCGAGTCCAAGATCTAAAGGCATAATTGGCTAGGGAGCTTGAAATGAAAGACATAGGATCAACAAATAAGATTCGAGGGATGCAAATTCACCGAGACAGAAATAATAGGAGGACTTGGCTTTCTCAGAAGAAATACTTGAAAAAAATCTTGTGGCGCTTCAATATACAAGATTGTAAGTCAATTTCTATCCCACTTCCTGTTAATTTCAGGTTATCGTCAAGTATATGTCCTTTCAATAAGCAGAGAGGAAAGAGATATCTCGAGTACCGTATGCATTAGCAGGCAAAGTTTAATGTTTGCTATGATTTGTACAAGACCAGACATTACACAAGCAGTGGGAGCGGTCAGTCGATACATGCCGAATCCTGATGGAGAACATTGAAAAATTGTGAAGAGGATTCTAAGATACATCAGAGGAACTCCGATGTTGCATTATGTTATAGAGGATCAAAATTTACTGTCAGGGGCCACGTGGATTCAGATTTTGCAGGAGACCCTGATAAAAGGAAATCCAATACTCGCTATGTGTTTACACTTGCAAGATGAGTTGTAAGCTGGGTTTCGAAACTACGGACCGTTGTGGCTCTATCTACAACAAAAGCAGAATACATGGTAGCTACACAAGCTTGCAAAAAGTTTATTTGGATACAAAAGTTATTGGAGGAGTTCGGGCACAAATAAGAGAAAATATTTGTATTTTGTGACAGTCAAAGTGCCCTTCACATTGCAATGAATCCAGCCTTTCATTCCAGGACAAAGCACATAGGAGTTCAATATCACTTTGATCGAGAAATAGTAGAAGACGGAAATATGGATTTACAGAAAATCTATACAAAGGAGAACCTAGCAGATGTTATGACCAAATAAATCAATACTGACAAGTTTGTATGTAGTAGATCCTCTTGTGGCCTAGCAGAAACGTAGACAGCATAACAATGGCGAAACAGAAAGGATGGTGTGGAGATTTATTGATCTTTAATCAAATCTCCAAGTGGGAGAATGTTCAAAGTCATGGTTGGCACCACCCTTATAGATGGGCGGTGCCAAACCATCAACATTTTCAACACGACCCGCCATTTTTTGTGGTGCCGAATTGCTTGAAGAAGAAAAAAGAGAAAAAAAGAATAAAAGAAGAAAGAAAAAGCCGAAAGATTTGAAAGGAAAAATAATAAAATATTAATAATCTTATTTTATTGGAAAAATGGAGGGGAAATGAAGCCTATAAATAGAATGCTTCAATTCCCCTCTCGGCATCCCATTCTTTAGTTTTTCAATCTTTTGTGAGAGAGGAAAAATTAAGAGTTTTAATACTCTTGTGTAATTAGTGAGTGAGAGATTCGGTGTATAGGGGTTCTGGAAAGTGAGCCAAAATATTACAATACTTGTAATCCTCATATCACTAGTGAAATATTTTTCTTCTGCATTCACCCGTGGACGTAGTCTAAAAGCCGAACCACGTAATTTTATGGTGTTCTCTTTTGTGCTTGTTCTTTATTTTTTCTAATTTCATTTTAGTTGTGACCCTGCTTCACCCATCAATTTCCTAACAAATCCAGTATCACATAATTATACAAACAAATATAGAAACTAAAAAACAAATAGAGACTATATTTTGTGCTTACATAAGGTGGTATTTGCACTTGGAACATTTACACCAAGCCAGCAAGCTTGCCCTTCAAAAACTAAATCCTTGCTTAGAATTATACACAAAGCATGCTTTGCAAAGTAGTTCTTGTCTTGCAACTAGGCTTACCAATGTAATTCCTGTTAAATCAATACTTATTGCAGCCCAAGTATCACCATTTTCATTAGTTGGCTGCAAAGAACAGAAACAAAAAATTCAAATCAAAGGTAAAGCTAAAAAAATTGGCTTTTAAAGTAAAGAAAAAAGGCAGAGCCTTAAAAAATTCCCAAGTATCACCATTTTCACTCATTGGTTCAATCTCGATTTTATGTTTACAATCACGTTTCTCATAAATATGATCACTTACAGAAAATTCCCCCAATCCCACATGCAATATTTCTTATAAATATGATAACTTGGTTTACTATAATATTGGATACCCACAAAGACTAGTTGACAATTCTCTAAAGGTTCAAATCTTGGCCCTTTAAAGTCATTTAAACTCAAATCTAAAACATGTGTCTAATCAAAATGCTTACGCATGAATATATTAAAGAACCATAATTGCAAAGGGAAAAATTTGAACAAATAATTAAAAATTTAACAAATAGAATTTGACAATCCAACATTCAGAAATTGATATTCCAAAGCATTCTTTTCGAAAGAATCTAAATAATTTGATTATCAAAATATAAAATGAAATCTTTACAATTATCTAGTTAACATCAAACCCTGCAAAATATGTCTTAGAATTAAACTATAAGTGAATGATGAGATATTTCATTTAAAAGCTTAAGGACTAATCTTTTTAAATAACTATTAAGCTTCTCAGTAAGGGAAACCTTCCATTCTATTTTTTCTTTCTTTTCTTTCTAGGAATTCAATAGCTCTCTCAATTAGTTTAGGCTGCCTTGTAAAATCACAAACAATATTTTCTCTCTCTAGTCAAATAATTTACATTAACTTGTATTAAAACAGACACAATTTTATATATTCAAATCTACAAGACAATATTTTCAATAGCAAACTTGAACTACTGCAGCCAATATTGTTGTATTTAATATATTCAAAGGCAAGCCTGCTCTAAACACTGTGTAAAGATCTAATTGGTCCGTGCAAGGGCACGGAAGTGAAGGTTACTTGGTCATGTTCTAATACAAGTTAAAGGTAATTCTAATTACCGAACACAAGCAACCTTAATACAAATAATAGCATGGCTGGATTACATTATCCTTCTCTATTGACATGGCGACTTAAACTTTAGACTCATTTGTTCGAATTTTGTAAATGCTTTGTAATCACTGCCAACAAAAATAAAAAAAAGCCTAAAGAAATATTGCAATCTACTGAAAAATAGAAACTATTTCAGTCTTTGCCCCCATATGTTCTGCACTGCACCATGTAAGACATAGAAAAAAAAGAAGAGACAAAACTCCAATAAAGTAAAAAATACTGAATAACATCATTTCATTTGATTCCTAATATGTACGTCCAACCAGTTCAATTTTATAATGCTAAAATTAAACCATAAATTAAAACCAATTGAATAAAAATGGATAACTTCAGGAACATGCCTTCACAAAGGAAATAAGAAAAGCACACCACAAAAGATTAACTTTCTATATATTCCAAGACGCTGTATAGCTTCAGGGCTCCTAGAAACCTATTATCTTTCTCCTTTGTCCATCATTCATGTTTTCCTTTTCTACCATTAACCAAAATTCACAATTCATATATTTTATCCTTAACAACTATTTCATATCACCAAAAAATAAATAAAGAAGAAGAGGAGACATAAAATATCAAAGTAATCGAAGGTTTCTACTTAATGTAGGGGTCCATAACCCAAAAATCGAGCCTTAGCCCTAACCCTCAAAATCTATCACAATGCCCAGACCCTAGCCTTGACCCTCAGAATCAAACATAATTCCACCAAAATCAAAGAGTTTACCTGCAATGACCATGGAGAAGAGCGAAGGAGCGATAACGAGCAGGTCTAGGAGAGCGAATATAAAATTTAATAGAGTGGAATAAGCCAGTAAATGGGTCTATGAAAGTAAAGTGAGCAAAACGGCAATGGAGAGTGATCCATTTCAAGCAAAATAAAGAGAGCTTAAGCAAAAAGAAGAGTCGTGAGAGACCAAAGATGTGAAGTGAGCGCCTCTACAAGTGTTTGAAAATAAGGGAAAATCATGTTTTAGCATGACTGTTTTAATATTAACCGTCATTAATTAACGAAAAAAATCAATATCTCCAATAATGACGGTTTTTTTCAAAACGGTCATTGTAGGATATACATTTATGACCGTTGTTGAAATAACGGTCATTAAATATTTTTCGTGACTGTTGTTAAAAAGAACGGTCATTATACATGAGTCGTATTTATATTTTTATAGTAGTAACTTTTAATGACCGTTTTTAAATATAACCTCATTAAAAGTAATAGCTTCACATTTAATGACGGTTACATAATAGAACCGTCATTATAAACCTTAAACTTTTAATAACCGTTTTGATAATAGAACCGGCATTATAAACCTTGAACTTTTAATGACCATTTTTATAAATAACCGTCATTAAAAATAAAATTATGTTTTAGCTCACATTTAATGATGGTTATAAAATTGAACCATCATTATAAATTTCAAATTTTTAATAACCCTTTTTTTAAATAACCTTCATTAAAAGTAAATTATATTTTAAAGTAACATTTAATGACGGTTATAGAATAGAACCGTCATTATAAATGCTAGATATTATGACCGTTTATATAATAACGGTCATCAAATATTTTTAATAACGGTTGTTAATAAAAACCGTCATAACTTATGGGTTATTATTTTAATTTTTTGTAGTAGTGGAAGTTTAGATGGTGAAGTGCACCCGGCAAATGGAAGGAGATCTAATAAATGTAGTGATTATCATGCACAAACATATGCTCCACTGAGTGGTTGTCAAATGAACTTTTTTTAGTCAGCCAAGTTAAATTGACGGAAAGTAGAAGGATAAAAAATCAATTTTTACAAATTGCATTTCCATCAATTTACCTTGACTATGCAATGATATAAAGGCTTAAAAATTTTCAAAGCACAGCTCCTTGGTGCCACTTGCCGATGTAATAACTAATAACAGTACATAGTTTGATATTCATCGAGAAGCACATCATTTGGAGAAGAAATACTTTCACACTAAAGTGTTGCACTCGAGTATTAGGAATTGACATTTTAACAAATTTAATGTGTCCACAAACAATATTAAATTAGATGAGTCCTAATGTCCTATTGAAGAACTCGCCAGAATTGTGTTTTAAATATTGTATTTTAAATATTGTTATAGTAAGGTTATATGATGAGATAATAAATATTAATCGAAAGAGGATCGTTAGACTTAATCGATTAACTGGAAATGAAAGTTGTGAAATATAATTAAAAATTAATGGCTAACTTGTCAATTCTTTTAGTGATTGGACCAAAGAATCATAATAGAAGCAGCGGCATCTGGTGCCAGGAAGTTTTTCACAGAAATTTTCCATTTTTCTAGTTCACTTCTTCCTCTTTTTTGGTGGCTGAAGAGAATCTTCATCTTCGTCTTCCTTGTTCTTTTCGATGTCTACTTCTTCCACTTCATCCACACCAAGGAGATGTGTCCACAAACAGTAATAAATTTGGTGAGTCTTATTGAGAACACCGGATTTGTTTGTTAAATATTTATGATAACACAAAAATAATATTATCACTTTTTATTTATTTATATGTAGGACTTAACTATGGTGCAACTGTAGTACTATATCACAGTTGCACCTAATTATTGGATCCAACTACTTAATTATTGGATCTCTTATCATAACTGAATCAAATAATTAGGTATAACTGTAGTATGATATTAGACTACTCTCGTTACAGAGGGAAGCCAGAAACGACATGCTTGTGTGCCGTTTTGAAGTTTTAGATTTGAGAATTAAAAACAAATTTTACCATTAAAAAAAAATAAAAGCTAATCAAAACAAATTAAAAATCTAAATTCTTATCCCTCCCCTCACTCACCCCCTCACTCTCACCCGCTCTGTCCCTCTCGGCTCTCACTCTCACCCACGAAGCTCGTTCCCCTCTCACTCACCCACAAGCTCACTGTCAATATTTTACTCAGATCTCAACTAACGCATCATCAAAACCGCAACCATGACGCTAGGCTTAGGAGGATCCAGTGTCCTGGGTCAGTTTCTTCTCTGATCTTGCCCTTTTTTGTTCAATCTATTTATGCCCTTGATTGATTTATTCTCTTTGTTTTGTTGTGTTTCTTGTTCTGGCAAAATCTATCGCAGCTATTGCATTTATTATTTTATAATTTTTTTGGGTGGTTTTGTGTAGTCTTATGAACATTCTTTTTGGCATAAATGCATCTGGGTTACTACATTTGATTGTTAGTTAGACTTGATCTGTAATTCTATGCGTTTTTTGAATTTTTTTTTCACGAAATTAAGTTAATTTAGTTTAATATTATTAGATTATTGTCACCTAAAATTAGTATATTTAATTAGTTAAAGAAATTCTTTTGACACGGCCTTTACGAAACCTTGTATGTGATACTTTGATTAGAAAAGTATTTGTTTTTATTTTTTATTTATATTTTAAAATTACTAGAAATAAGTTATTTGAAGTGTGATATTTTGTGAAATGTTAAAGCTTATGGTTTGGTTGTAATTATGTTTTTGCTTATATAATGTTTACGTCTGTTGGCACTCATTTTTTTTTTTTGGTATTTAAAGTTTGCATATATGGTGTGTATTAAGATATTCAAGTTGTTCTTCAAACATATTCTGGGTAGTTTGATATATCACACGTTTCTGTGAATTCTTTAGTTGAGGCAATTGTTTTTGGTCTTAGCTGCATTGTTAAGTTCTTTACCACATAGAATTCCCTAATTTTCTTCTGCTAATCCAGTAATTACAGCTTCATTCTAAGGTTCTTTATTTTCTATAAAGCATATATTGCTTCATTAACCCTCCTCTAAAACCAAACCAAACGTGACTTGTATTTGATTTTTATCCTTGAAAAATAGAATCCATCCTTTTCTTTTTCTCTTTATGCTGCTAATATGTATTTGATTCATTCCAATCTTACAGATCATTGTTGGATGTCGAATCAGCATACAATGCTTACAATTGTGAGAGGAAAATGAACAACCAATTGTCTGGTTCAGTTAGGCTTGAAGCTAGGAAGATTGATGTAGAAACATTTGTTTAAGTGAATAATTGTATCTTTTTTTTTTTTTTTTGCTTGATTTGGCATTTCTATATGATCTACTCTTATTGTTGTAATGGTTATTGACACACTCAACCTTTGAATATATGGATAAAAAACCTTCAAAATATTTCCATGTTCAATCATTGAGCATTAGAGTAATATCATCCAACCAACTAATACACAAAACACAACTAAAATTATACAACAAAAGAATAAGTCAATGATCAATCTGTTAAGTCTGCTTCAAATTTCTCTGTCATTATCATTTTGTTGAAATAGCAATTGTTGAAAACTCCCTTGTTGAGAACCTTTATACGATATCCAAGATGAAGAATAAGGCAACATAGATGGGATTGCTAGTTTGTACAAAATAAGAACCATATTACATTCCAGAAAATGCAAAATTCATTAGGCATAAATATAGAAACTGGATTATAACTTACAATGTAAGAATCAAAAGGAAACGATGGATAAATATCACATCCTTGTAATTGGGTATGCGATCACAGGTTCCTAAACAATGACCATTATTTAGTGACCATTAAAAATTTTTAAAAAAATTAAATAATATTACATCAAAGAACATAAAACTTACTGGATCCTTATCCACCTCAGAAGATAATGGTGTTTGTACATTTGAATCCTGCAAATCCATAAAAAGATACATTAAAATTAAAATTAGATTAATTGTAGAATAATTAAGTAAGTAGTTTAATCTTACCTTAATTGTTGTCATCTAATTCTTCCTTTTTTGGCTCATAAGAAGATAATGGTGTTTATCAAACAACATCATACTTTTTTGGTTTCACATCCACATCATTATCAGTTTTTTTCATTATTTCCATCTAAATTGTTGTTCATCTAATTCTTCCAAATCTTTGACTTTGTAGTTTTTTTTTCAAATCCTTCATTTTTATATCATGAAAAATAAATTATATTAATCATATATAATTCAAACAAAATCTACATTTCAAATAACTTATTTCTAATAATTTTAAAATATAAATACAATAAATCAAAACTTTCCTCAACATACTAAATTTAATTACCTAGGTAGGTGAAAAAGGTCCAAAATCGTCAAGCACACCTTCAAGTAAGGCTGGTCGGCGACATGATCGGTGATGGGCTGGTCGGCGATGGGCATGGCTTGACAGCGATGATGTCTAGTCAACGATGGGCGCGGCGTGACAACAAGTTTCGTGGGTGAGTGACAGCCTGAGAGAAACAGCTTGCTAGTGGGTGAGTGAGAGAGACAGATCGGGTGAGAGAGAGAGAGAGACGGAGAAAATAAGCGAGTGAGAGGGACGGGTAAGAATTTTGGAATTTTCAAATTCTTTAGATTCAAATTCTTCTTCTTCCTAATAAATCATTTCTACGCAAGAGACACGATGAGGGACCCACAAACGCGACAGAATTGGATATCCCGATATTTTAAAATGAGGAATATAATAAATCGCCTTCCAAGAGGATTCATCAAGAATCAAGATATATAGCAAGGGGTCTCCCTCTCTCTTTCTGTTTCCTCTCTGTTCTATTCAATGAAAATGGAGACTGCACTTTGGACTGTGCCTTTCTCCATTGCTTTCTCTACAGCTATTCTAGCCGTAGCATGTGCCTGGTGGATGCTACTGAATTGGGTATGGCTAAAGCCAAAGAAGCTAGAAAAGTTCCTCAGAGACCAAGGATTCTCCGGAAACTCCTACAAAGTATTTCATGGGGACATGAAAGAGCTTGCCCAGACCACTAAAGAAGCTAAAAGCAGACCCATCAGCCTCTCCGAAGATATCGCCCGGCGAATTCTGCCTTTCCACTATCATATCATCACCAATTTTGGTAAGCCTTCCTACTAATTTATCTCACTCAACTTTACTTGGTAATAATTTTATCACTTTAGTATTTAATTTTGAAGGAAAAAAGAGAACGGAACATAAATTGTTAATATTTATATTTCTTATTTTTATCACTTTAGTATTTAATTTTTTAATTTTTTTATCACACCTTTAATGTTAAAAGCGTAATTAAAAAAAAGAAGCTTTTTTTTACCGTTTTACAGTTATTATCTTAATTTCACTCTATCGGTATAATATGATTTTTTTTTTATGTCAAAAGTCATGTTACTATTCAACAATAAATTTCAAACATTAAAATCATAGTTATGTCATGAAAGTAAAGAGTGATTAAAAAGTGAAGAATGGTAGGGACCAATGTGTCATTCTACCACAAGGGAGAAGGGACCAAAAAGACAAAAAGGTGGTGGTTTTTGGAAACTTTCAACCAAGTGTCTGTTTCTGAAGATTTTTTTTTTGTCTTTTATAATGACGATAAAATAGTTATTTTTTTGAAAGTATGTAGATTTAAATTATATTAAATATAATTTAAAATTTTTTAAGAATAATTAAAAAATATTTTTTTAAATACTTTTATATTGGTCTTAGTTGACTGAAAATTATTTATAACCAACTATAAAAATTAATGTATATTAATAATGAATTTTAGGACTCCTTTTTCTCTTCTTTTGACTATTATTATTATTTTTTTAATTTATTATTAGAATAAATATATTTTTCTATCTCTCCATTCATATTCATGACAATAAAATTTGAGACTGTATTTAAATAGCATTAATCTAGGTGAATCCGTGAATGTAGAATTTTAATTACAAAAAAATTAATAAATTTAAATATGTTAAAAAAATAAGACAAAATAAGATAAACGCAGACATATGAATGACGTCTGTGCTTATGCGAGGCAGCCACGAAAAATAATAAAATACGAGAAGGCGTTGATGAGTTTGTGGATGAGTTTTGACCGCAAAATTTCAAGATATTACTTGCCTAACAAGGCGTTGATGGCACCTGGGGGATCAGTTCTGTAGCATTTTTTTCTCCTTTAATTTGAATTTGAGAAAGGGCTAAAAAATTGAATTAAGTTTCAACGCACTTCTATTTTTACAAATAAATAAATAAAATATGGTGTTCACCTGTTTTTAAAAATCATTTTCTTCGCATTACGTGTCTTTTAACTCGTTTTAAAAATATTCATCTTGGAAGAATGGTAATGCGTACTTAAGGAAAAGAAATTGAAAAAACTAAAGGGTCCTTTTTTTTTTAATTATAACAAGATGAAGATGCCATGAAATAAAATAAAATAAATTTTGTGTTTTTTTTCTAAGAATAATAAAAACCAAAAACATGATAAGTTGAAAGACTCTAATCCGTAACCCTTATTGCTAAAATTACAGGCAAGAATTCTTTCATATGGATGGGTCCAAGACCAAACATAAACATCACAGACCCTAAGATGATAAGGGAAATCTTTTTGAAGCATGATATCTTTAAAAAGCTGAGAAGCCCACTTGCGAAGTTGCTGATCACTGGGATGGTAGGCTATGATGGTGAACAGTGGTTTAAAGTTAGAAAAATCGCCACTCCAGCTTTCCATCATGATAAATTGAAGGTTCGTTTTCACCTTTATACGTCGTTTAATCACACACAAACACACACCATTTTCAATATGCATATTCATATTGTTACATGACCAATGACAATGTTTGACAATTTCTTTTCTTCTTTTTTTCTTTTTAAAGAATATGTTACCTGCAATTCATAAGAGCTGTAACGACATGCTAAGGAAATGGGAGATGTCGTTTTCAAAGGATGAGTCCTGTGAGTTAGATGTGTGGCCTCATATTCAAACTTTGACAGCGGATGTGATTTCTCGAACAGCATTCGGCAGTAACTTTGAAGAAGGAAGAAAAATATTTGAAGTCCTAAGCGAACAAATTAATCTTGTAATTCAAGCTTCATTGTTTGCTTATATTCCAGGATGGAGGTAATTTTAATTATTAATCAACGTAAATTATTCCCCGTAGTACCCTTGGTGACCTGAGCTGTGCTAATTTTTTAAAGACCTTATATCATGTGTGTGTTTATAGCACTGCATAAGATTAAAAGTGGTCTTCTAAAAAAGAATCCTTATCATTATAGTGTAGAAAAGTGTTGTCAAATGTTTTAGCGTATCAATAATTTCCACGTGCCTGGCACTTAATTATGCGAATGGTTTATTGGTAGGTTTGTGCCTAATAAACTGAACAGAAAATTGAACAGCAACCACAATGAAATGGGAGAACTGGTAAAAGGTATCGTTAACAAAAGAAAGGAAGCTCTGAAATTTGGAAAAGCCAGCAATAATGATGACTTATTGGGTATATTGATGGAATCAAATCACAAAGAGATTCAGGAGAAGGAAACTGGAATGAGTATTGAAGAGGTGATTGAAGAGTGCAAGCTGTTCTATCTAGCTGGGCAGGAAACTACTGCATCATTGCTTGTGTGGACAATGGTTTTGTTATGCATACATCCTGAATGGCAAGAACGAGCAAGGGAAGAGGTTTGTCAAGTTTTTGGAAATAGAGAACCAAAATTTGAAGAGCTGAACCAGTTGAAAGTAGTAAGTAATCTTACTCTTACTTAAATATCTAATTTGTCGAAAATTTTGGGAAGACTCAATTTCTTGTTAATTTTCAGGTGTCAAAGTCTGGATTTACAAAATATAAATTTGAACTACCATTAGGACTCTAGGCTGGGGTAGAATTATTTTTATTCTAATGATAGATCAAATTTGGAATTTGGGATATCCAAACATCCGCACTTGAAAACTAATTCTCCTTAAATTGATACCACTTGAATTTCTTAACCTGACCAGTGTTTGTCAATATTTTACTATCAAAGATAGAGGAAGCCACATAAATTAGGGAAAATCTTGGGAGGTGCCAACAGAACTGTGTCATCGTCCCACAACATCAGAATTATATTCTGTGATTTTCACAATTAATTATCCTTAATAAATTTGTTATCAGTCACCAAGAGCAAAGAATTTCCTTGTTTGAAAAAATAATTCCAGTGTATCGTGCAGGTAAGAAAATTGAGTTCTATACAAGGTACTTAGATTATGCAGTAGTTATGGCCATGGGGTTGGTTACTGGAAATGATAAAACCTACAAAAATGTCGAGGGTTCAAATCCCTTCTTATACAGGGAATGGGAAGGGATTTGTTATATATGTATGTAATATTTTAAAAAATCAAAGTTTAAAATTAACTAGCAGTGATAGCTTATTTTACAAACCAAAAGACGGGAAATCCAGTGAAATTTAGAACCTTAACTAATTTTTTTTTTCCCCTCCCAAATGATTCCGTTTTCTGTTGCAGGTAAGCCAAATTCTGTACGAGGTACTGAGGTTATATTCACCAGCACCTCTGCTTACTCGAGCTAATGTTAAGGAGATTAAGCTGGGAGAAATTGTTATACCACCGGGAGTTTTACTTTCATTGCCAATAATGCTTGTTCATCATGATCATGAATACTGGGGCGATGATGCAAAAAAGTTCAACCCAGATAGGTTTTCAGAAGGAGTCTCAAAGGCATCGAAGAATCAAATTTCATTCTTCTCATTTGGTTGGGGTCCTCGAATCTGCCTTGGACAAAACTTTGCTCTGCTGGAATCGAAATTAGCTTTAGCAATGATTTTGCAGAAGTTCACTTTCCAGCTTTCACCAACTTATATGCATGCTCCTACTCGTGGGGTAACTGTATATCCACAGCATGGTGCTAATATCATTTTACACAAAATTTAGTATGCATTACTATCGCAAGTATTCAGAATTCTTGCCATATAATATATGTAGAGCAAGAACTTTATTATTTTGATTTACCGTTTTAAATTTTCTCAGTACTCTTCTTTCCAATAAATTTAGAGATGCAATTTTTTTTTTCTATTTAGTATACAAAGTTGATTAGGCCTCTTGTGGTGAAAGCAAAAAAATAAAAACAAATTAACTTTTTGTGTTTAAACTTTTAAAAAATAAAAATTATTTTTAAACTCTGAGTCAAGCAATTTTTTTTTTTTTTGCAAGCTCAAGCCTAGTCCAATCTAGAGTGAGTGAAAAACTGGGCTCAAATCTTGTCTCTATACATTGGACCTAAATGAAATCCTAACGGTCCAATCTGGACGAAGTTCATGCTGAGGAAAATAGAAATAAATATGACAAATCAATGGTTTTGAAGTGTTTATAACACTTTTTTTAAGGGTTTTTTTTGGGTGTTTGTAGATTGGATTTTACAGATTAGATATCAATTTATATCTGATTAATAATTTTACGGATTTTAAATTGTCAATCTAATCAAATCCACAAATTGGTAAAATTCAATTTAAGCCCAATTCATGTGTCTACAAATCAAATGCGGATTTGATCCAATACTTATCTAATCCACCATTTTGCAATTAGTTTAAAATTTTGTAATTCTGTCAAATCCACAAACTAATTAAATAAAAAATTTTAATATAAAAATAATTTTACTACCGATCAAATTCAAAATTGAATAAGATTTAAATAAATTAATTGTTTAAATAAAGTTAGAATAATGCATTTAGAGTTTCAAAATATACCACATCGAAAAAAAATCTCATTTATTTAGATTAATACATAAAAATTAACTCAAATTATGAAAATTAACTATTTAGGAATTGTTTTGTCTTGCTTGACCCAGGGAAGAGGAATTTTTTTGTCTTACCTTTGGTTGAATACCGATTATCATTATTTGGCGAGACCAAATAATTGTTTATACATACTTAAAAAATAATTTTGTCCAACCTTTTAATTACATTTTATTATAGGTAATTATGTATAAATTAAAGTTAGTATGTCGCATACAATTAAAAAAAAAAAAGAGTGCCCCGCACATATGACAAAGTAGTAATGGAAATTAATTATAAGCTACCCGAATTTTGAGATGGCTAAATATTTTTAAATAAAATTAAATTAAAAGGCTTGTAATCGGCCAATTTGTCAAAATAATAATAGATGACAAACATGTTAGACAAATTTGTCTATACAAAGGATTGTGGATGAGAGAATTATTTGAAAAGTCAGACAATCCCTTTATATGCAAATTGATGTGATCAAGTTACATATATAAATTCTAACAAAGTGTTTGTGGTTCTACCATTACTCATTTAGAAATTGTGTTCAATTCTAGCCGATCATTTTATAAATTGTTGAAAAGCAGAAATACGGAAAAGTCTAGTCACAGGAGTTAAAATTTTATCTAGATAAAATAGTAATAACAAAATATGTTGGTTAAAATTAGTGAAAATAAAACATTCAACTACTATTTTTTTTATTTTGTCAATGCCTTAGGAAATAAATTACTTGGTCATAAAAAATACAAAGTTGTCTAAGACAAAACTTTTAGTTACTATTTTTAGTTTTGTCACCATAATGACTCATCTACAACTAAAAAACGAGATCTTAAAATTATAATAAATCAAAATAGCTTTAGAGACTAATATTATGTGTTATTGATAGTTTCCCTAAATTTACACCTGTGTTTTAGTTACAAAATATTTTTGTCACCTATAATTATATTTCTCGACCATTTTTTTTGTCATGAATGACTTTTTCTTAATTGGATACATGTAGTATCTCTTGGAATAAGCATCAATGAAAGTTACCAAGTATTTTTCACCTGTCAGGAATATATACGGCAATTCCTAAATATCAGAATGAATTAAATTAAAAATGCTTCTACTTCTGCCGCTAGATCTGTTAAACTTGAATCTATGTTGCTTGTAATACAATGGTCACAAAACAATGAGTTTTCTATTTAAACCTCGGAAGCAACTTTTGCTCAGAGATAATCTTTAAACCTTATTTCGACATGTGGCTAAGTTTGAGATGCCACATTATTGTCAATTCTTCTTCATTTGACATGACACATCATCTTCTTGTAGTGTTTCCCCTTTAAGCATGAATAAAATTAACACCGATCTTTTCCACCTTCATCAATACAAATACGCCTTTAACATCCCATTTTTCATATGAGCTTTGCGTCCAAGACACTCTATTCGTCCTAAAGACAATAAATTCTTTTGCATGCCTTTGACATGCCGTATCTCCTTAATTTGGCGAACTGTACTATCAAACATTTTTCTTTTGACAGCACTAATACCAGAGATTTCCAAGTCACCCATGTACACATATTCTCTTAAAAAGGTCCATATTTGTGGAACCATTCTCTTTAAAAGGCTATGTGCCATGTTGCTCCTAAGTCTATAAGCCAAATGTCAGCCAAATACTTCTTGTTTTCTGCAAGAATTGTTGTCTCGCTGTAGAGAATTTTTCCATCATCAAAAGTACTTACCATACAATCATGAGCATTTGATGACTCAACTTCATTGTCTCTACTTTGCTTATTTTTCCAACACTCTTTCTTGACGTGCCATTTCTTGCCGTAATTGTAGCATTTAACATTCTTTTTACTTCTTGATTTTGATCTACTATGATTGCAACCTCCACTGGGGCCACGTTTTGTTGATCTATTTCTAGTCATCGATAATGCTTTTGCTTGCTGCGAACTTGCCTGCCTACCTTCCTTGTTTTTTTTGTTTGCTTTCTTCATTTAATATAGAGGTTGCAACATTGCCAAAGACTAGAATGTCTATTTGGTTATTGTTTATTAGATTAATGATGAGTTGATTGTATGAATTTGAAGAGTGTAAAGATTCCTTTTTAAGAAAATCTTGTTTTGGAAAGACTTGTCCTCGTACAATTTTGTAAGAGTATCTCATATTTTCTTTACTATCTTTTTCTCTCCTCACTAGATAACACTTCATTAGCCAGTGCTAAATGTAGATCTGTAGTTGCATTATTGTCTACCTCATTCCACTTGGCATCATCAGTTATCTCCATGGACTTTTCACTAATTGTTACCATGCAATTTTTTTTCCCCAAAATAACCTTCATCTTTATTTTCTACAATGACGAATTATTTCCGTTGAACTTCTCAATTTCGTGTTTGTCATTGCTTTTTCACCTCGAACTACCTTTGCTAAGATTGGCTCCCATCGTTTCACGTGAATACTAACCATATATGTGAACAGTACTATATACGTGAATAGTACTGTGACAACCAACTTGGCTCTAATACCACTATTAAGAAATTAATGGTGAAGCAGGGCCACAACTAAAAATGAAATTGGAGAAAAATAAAGAATAAGCATACAAAGAGGACGCTAGAAATTACATGATTAAGCTTTTAACCTATATCTATAGGCAAAGATAGAAGGATAAAACTTGACTAGTGCAAAGAAGATTATAAGTATTGTAAGATTTTACTCTTACTTTCTAGAACCCAATACACCTAATCGCTTAACCACTAAACTCTCAAGAGTTTACGATTTGAGCTCTCAAAACTCTCAGCTTCTCGCTCTCGATAGAAGAAACGATTTGAAGAAAAAAAATGGAATTTTTTTTACGAAATGGGCATTAATTTACAATTTATGGGGAACTCCCCTTTTATAGCCAGAATCGTCTATTATTTTAATTTCTTCTTTTTTTTTGTCCTTCTCAATGTCGAAGCCATAAACTATCATTTTCCTTCAAACTTTTTGGCGCCGATCACTATTTGTCAAATTCAACATTTGCGGCTTCTTCATTTGCGGCACCGGCTTCTACATTTGATTGCCAAGCCAACAAACCACATATAGAAGAAGAAGCATTCGGTTACTATCGATGGTTGTTAAGCAGTCAAACAGTTAAGATGAAAAAAACATTTAGGCAATCTACGGTCTCATTTTTTCCTTTTGCAAAAAAATCCCTGCACGATCCCCTCTTCAATTTCCAATTTTATTATTCCCTCTTCATTTTTAATATTTTTCCCTTTGCAAATCCTCTTTAAAATCGTTTGATCAAGTAGCCTATCACTCTTAAAAATAACCAGTTCAGGTGGTTGACTACTTGTTACTACTTTTTGATAAGTTTCATGACATGGATTCAAATTAAAACACATTTGATGCTCTCGGATTCTCTACACTGTAAGTTACGTAAACATAACTAAGGAATTGCCTAATATAAATTATTTAAAATATATTTTATTAAAAATATCATGTCTTTCCACACGTTTTAGAAGTTTTTGGGATTGATGCCAACTTAGAGTTATCCAAGTTGTTTCTTTTTAAATAAATAAATAAATCATTCTACATTTTGGTTCATACAGAACACGAATATAGCCACAATCAAATTTGACAGTTATGTTTCTCATTTTGTAGAAAAATCTATTGTATAAAATTCATTACTACAAAATTGGTCTTTAATGTCTGTTTTAAAAGACATAAGATGACAGTTTTAGGCAACGACATTAAAAAGGGTACACCGTTTATGACAGTTCAAAAACCGTCATAAAATGTATACATATAAAAACGGTTATTTTATTAAACAGTCATTATTTGAGATATATTCTAGAGTTTTAATGACAGTTTTTTCTTAAAAATCGTCATTAAAAAATACCATTCAATGAAGGTTCTTTAAATAACGATCATCAATAGCACTTTAGCATATATTTTTAATGACAATTTTCTTCAAAACCGTCATTAAATGTCAATTTTTAATGACGTTTTTATATAAAACAATCATCTTGTATAGGTCTTTGATGATTGTTCTTATATAAGAACCATCATCTTTTGCATGAGTAAAAAGAAAAAAAATAGTAATTTAAAATTACCATGCTTTAACTATTTTTTTAGATTAAAATTTATATAGTTGTTTTCACATTCTAAACTGTACAATTGAAGCCGCATTTGCAAAATTTTAATTTACATTACACATTGATATAATTTTCATTTACATACAAAGAACTCAAATACATACAAGCTTAATTATAACAGTTTAACGATTAAATAACCTTGATCAAAGTAACTCCTAATAATGAAAAAATATGCTACGCGAATTCTCAAATTAAAATCCTGTCAAAGTCATGGTTGGCACCACCCTTCTAGATGGGCGGTGCCAAACCATTGACATTTTCAACAGGCTCGCCATTTTTGGTGGTGCTGAAATGCTTGAAGAAGAAAAAAGAGAAAAAAGAACAAAAGAAGAAAGAAGAAGCCGAAAGATTTGAAAGGAAAAATAATAAAATATTAATAGTATTATTTTATTAAAAAAAAGGAAGGGAAATGAAGCCTATAAATAGAAGGCTTCAATTCCCCTCTCGGCATCCCATTCTTCAGTTTTTAATCTTTTGTGAGAGAGAAAAAATTAAGAGTCTTAATACTCTTGTGTAATTAGTGAGTGAGAGATTTGGTGTATTGGGGTTTTGGGAAGTGAGCCAAAATATTACAATACTTGTAATCTTCATATTACTAGTGAAATGTTTTCCTTCTATATTCGCACGTAGACGTAGGTTAAATGCTGAACCACGTAATTTTCTGGTGTCCTCTTTTGTGCTTGTTCTTTATTTTCTTCCAATTTCATTTTAGTTGTGGTCTTCCTTCACCCATCAATTTCCTAGTAGTGGTATCAGAGTTAGGTTGTATTTTTTGGAGTCGGACTATTGTTCACGTAAAAGTACTATTCACATATATGGTATTGTTCACGTATACGATACTGTTAACATATATGATACTATTCATGTATACGACTCTGTTCATATATACAATTATTGTTCACGTGAAACGGTGGGAGCCAATCCTAGCAAAGTTAGTTTTTGGTGAAAAACAATGGCAGCAAAATACAAAATTGAGAAGTTCAACGGAAATAATTTTTTGTTGTGAAAAATAAAGATAAAAGTTGTATTGAGGAAAAATAATTGTTTGACAGCAATTGGAGAAAAGTCCACAGAGATAACTGATGACAAGTGGAACAAGATAAACGGCATCGCCATTTCTGATCTACACTTGGCACTTGCGGATGGAGTATTATTTAGTGTGACAGAGAAAAAGACAGCAAAGAAAATATTAGATACTCTCACAAAATTGTATGAGATCAAGTCGCTGCACAACAAGATCTTCTTAAAAATGAGACTCTATACTCTTCGAGTGGCGAAATTTACATCAGTGACTGGCCATATCAATACCTTAAAGACTCTATTTTCACAACTCATAACGTTGGGTCATAATATAGAGGAAAATATACGTACAGAGCTTCTACTTCAAAGTCTACCAGATTCGTATGATTAAGTCATTATCAGCCTTACAAACAACAATTCAGCGGACAATCTAGTTTTCGACGATGTTGCCACTTCCGTATTAAATGAAGAAAGCAGGCGGAAAAATAAAGAAGACAGACAAGCAAGTTCACAGTAAGCAAAAACATTATCGGTAATAAGAGAGAGATCAACAAAACTTGGCCCCAGTGGGAGTCACAATCATGGTAGGTTAAAATCAAGAAGTAAGAAGAATGTCAAATGGTACAATTGTGGCAAGAAAGGGCACGTCAAGAAAGAGTGTTGGAGTAACCAGAAAAGAAAAGAAGGTAAAGAACATGAGTCATCAAATGCTCAGGGGTGTGTAGCAAGTACCTCGGATGATAGTGAAATTCTCTATAGTAAGGCAACAATTGTTTCAGAAGGCAGAAAATTGCTATCTGACGCCTGGCTTATAGACTCATGAGCTACCTGACATATGACCTCTCAGAGAGAATGGTTCCACACATATGAACCTATCTTAGGAGGATCTGTATATATGGGAGATGATCATGTTGTGGACATAATTGGCATTGGTACTATCAAAATAAAAATATTTGATGGTATTCGCACAATTAGGGGGGTACGACATGTCAAATGCTTGAGGAATAATCTATTGTCTTTAGGAAAAATGGATAGTAATGGGTACAAAACTCATGGGGAGAATGAAATTACGAAGATTGTTAAAGGCGCGCTTGTATTGATGAAGGTAGAAAAGATCAGTGCTAATTTATTTATGCTTAAAGGGGAAACATTGTAGGAAGTTGATGCGTGTGTTGCATCAAATGGCGAAGAGTCAATGATGATATGGCATCTCAAACTTGGCCACATGTTGGAACAAGGTTTGAAGATTCTCTCTGATCGAAAATTGCTTCCAGGGCTCAAATTAGTAAACTTATAATTTTACGAGCATTGTATTATAAGTAAGCAACATAGATTAAACTTCAGTAGATCTATTATTATAAGTAAATGCATTCTATATTTAGTTCACTATGATGTTTGTGAATCACCAGACATATCCATGAGAGGTGCAAAGTATATGATGAATTTCATTGATGATTATTTCAGGAGATGTTGGGTGTATCAAATTAAGAAAAAGTCAGATGTATTTCCAGCGTTTAAAGAATACAAAGCGCGGGTGGAACTTGAATCCGGCAAAAAGATTAAGTGCTTGAGGACAGACAATAGTGGCGAGTATACAAATGGCGAGTTTCATACTATCTGTAAGCAAGAAAGTATTAAGAGGCATTTCACGGTAACAAACACTCCTCAACAAAATAGAGTGGCAGAGCGGATGAACAAGACTCTTATAGAACGAATAAGAGCTATGTTGAGAACTGCGGGTCTACCCAATTTATTCTGGGCAGAAGCAACTAAAACTGCCTGTTATATAGTAAATCGGTCGACATCCACAACAATTGCGCTGAAGATAGCGATGGAGAGGAGGAGTTCGGGCACAAAAAAGAGAAAATTTCTGTATTTTGTGACAGTCAAAGTGCCTTTCACATTGCAAGGAATCCAACATTTCATTCCAAGACAAAGCACATAAGAGTTTAGTATCACTTTGTTCGAGAAATAGTGGAAGACAAAAATAAGAATTTACAGAAAATCTATACAAAGGAAAACTTAGCGGATGTTATGACCAAACAAATCAATACTGACAAGTTTGTATGGAGTAGATCCTCTTGTGGCCTAGCAGAGACGTAAGCAGCATAACAATGGCGAAACAGAAAGGATGGTGTGGAGATTAATTGATCCTTAATCAAATCTCCAAGTGGGAGAATGTCAAAGTCATGGTTGGCACCACCCTTCTAGATGGGTGGTGCCAAACCATCAACATTTTTAACACGGCCCGCCATTTTTTATGGTGCCGAACTACTTGAAGAAGAAAAAAGAGAAAAAAAAAGAACAAAAGAAGAAAGAAGAAGCCGAAAGATTTGAAAGGAAAAATAATAAAATATTAATAATATTATTTTATTGGAAAAAAAGGAGGGGAAATGAAGCCTATAAATAGAAGGCTTCAATTCCCCTATCGGCATCTCATTCTTCAGTTTTTCAATCTTTTGTGAGAGAGGAAAAATTAAGAGTTTTAATACTCTTGTGTAATTAGTGAGTAAGAGATTGGGTGTATAGGGGTTCTGCGAAGTGAGCCAAAATATTACAATACTTGTAATCCTCATATCACTAGGGAAACATTTTTTTTCTGTACTCGCTCATAGACGTAGGTTAAAAGTCGAACCACGTAATTTTATGGTGTTCTCTTTTGTGCTTGTTCTTTATTTTCTTCTAATTTCATTTTACCTGTGACCCTACTTCACCCATCAATTTCCTAACAAATCCAGTAGCATATAATTATACAAACAAATATAGAAACTAAAAAATAAATAGAGACTACATTTTGTGCTTACATAAGATGGTATTTGCACTTGGAACATTTACACTGAGCCAGCAAGCTTGCCCTTCAAAAACTAAATCCTTGCTCAGAATTATACACAAAGCATGCTTTGCAAAGTAGTTCTTGTCTTGCAACTAGGCTTACCAATGTAGTTCCTGTTAAATCAATACTTATCGCAGCCCAAGTATCACCATTTTCATTGGTTGGCTGCAAAGAACAAAAACAAAAAATTCCAATCAAAGGTAAAGCTAAACAAATTGACTTTTAAAGTAAAGAAAAAGGGCAGAGCCTTAAAAAATTCCCAAGTATCACCATTTTCACCAATGATTTATTACGTTATGGACAATGATATTGATGGGTGTCGAAGCCAACAAAAATAAATTCCTACTCTAAATAAATTGTGTATAGTGATTGAGTAGGGTCGTGTCCACAGAGATCGGTAATTATTTAAATCCTTTTGAAACGTAAAACGTAAAATGGGGGAATTGTAGACAATAATAAAAATCAAATTAAA
>MKYO02015565.1:310036-400386 GCA_002013955.2 Citrus medica
TCATAGAGAGAAGAGAAAAATTAGATCTAGGGTTTCTTTCTTTTCCTCCAATAAAAATCCCCTTTTTCACAATAGATTCCTCCCTTAAATACTCTCTCTCTCTTCTCTTTTAGAATTCTATTTAAAATAAAATACTAATATCTGAAATATTAAATTCGTAAATACAAAAATAACCAAAAATACAAAACACGTTAAACTAAAAACTGCAGGTCCGCAGTTGACAGCACGCGCCCACGCCTTATCAACAAAGTTCTTCTGACGCTCATAATTTCTCCAAGAGAACAATCATCCTTAAACATCATCTCATAGCTCAATTTTATCATCAATCAATAGAATTGCACCTACAAAAGTAAAACACAAGTAAATCACTATTATTAAGTGCAAAACATTGATATTAAGGGAAGTAAACAATGCAAAACTAGTGCATAAATTGCACTCTAACAGATATTCGGCCACCACGAGACCATAACGAAGCTAGAAACGCATGCTTCTTCTGCCGTTTCGAAGTTTTAAATTTGAAAATTAAAAATACATTTTGCCATTGAAAAATATCAAAATTAAATCTAAAGAATTTGAAAATTCCAAAATTCTTACCCGTCCATCTCACTCGCTTATTCTCTCTCTCTCTCTCTCTCTCTCTCTCTCTCTCACCTTCCCTCTCACTCACCCGATCTGTCTCTCTCACTCACCCACTAGCAAGATGTTTCTCTCAGGCTGTCACTCACCCACGAAACTTGTTGTCACGCCGCGCCCATCGTTGACCAGCCATCATCGCTGTCACGCCACGCCCATCGCCGACCAGCCCATCACCGATCACGTCGCCGACCAGCCTTACTTGAAGGTGTGCTTGACGATTTTGGACCTTTTTCACCTACCTAGGTAATTAAATTTAGCATGTTGATGAAAATTTTGATTTATTGTATTTATATTTTAAAATTATTAGAAATAAGATATTTGAAATGTAGATTTTGTTTGAATTATATATGATTAATACAATTTATTTTTCATGGTATAAAAATGAAGGATTTGAAAAAAAAAAACTAAAGTCGAATATTTTGAAGAATTAGATGAACAACAATTTAGATGGAAATAATGAAAAAAAACTGATAATGATGTGGATGTGAAACTAAAAAAGTATGATGTCGTTTGATAAACACCATTATCTTCTTATGAGCCAAAAAAGGAAGAATTAGATGACAACAATTAAGGTAAGATTAAACTACTTAATTATTCTACAATTAATTTAATTTTAATTTTAATATATCTTTTTATGGATTTGCAGGATTCAAATGTACAAACACCATTATCTTCTGAGGTGGATATTGTAGTCCCAACGCAGGAGAGCAATAAGGACCCAGTAAGTTTTATGTTCTTTGATGTAATATTATTTAATTTTTTTTAAAATTTTTAATGGTCACTAAATAATGGTTATTGTTTAGGAACCTGTGATCGCATACCCAATTACAAGGATGTGATATTTATCCATCGTTTCCTTTTGATTCTTACATTGTAAGTTATAATCCAATTTCTATATTTATGCCTAATGAATTTTGCATTTTCTAGAATGTAATATGGTTCTTATTTTGTACAAACTAGCAATCCCATCTATGTTGCCTTATTCTTCATCTTGGATATCGTATAAAGGTTCTCAACAAGGGAGTTTTCAACAATTTCTATTTCAACAAAATGATAATGACAGAGAAATTTGAAGCAGACTTAACAGATTGATCATTGACTTGTTCTTTTGTTGTATAATTTTAGTTGTGTTTTGTGTATTAGTTGGTTGGATGATATTACTCTAATGCTCAATGATTGAACATGGAAATATTTTGAAGGTTTTTCATCCATATATTCAAAGGTTGAGTGTGTCAATAACCATTACAACAATAAGAGTAGATCATATAGAAATGCCAAATAAACAAAAAAAAAAAGATACAATTATTCACTTAAACAAATGTTTCTACATCAATCTTCCTAGCTTCAAGCCTAACTGAACCAGACAATTGGTTGTTCATTTTCCTCTCACAATTGTAAGCATTGTATGTTGATTCGGCATCCAACAATGATCTGTAAGATTGGAATGAATCAAATACATATTAGCAGCATAAAGAGAAAAAGGAAAGGATGGATTCTATTTTTCAAGGATAAAAATCAAATACAAGTCACGTTTGGTTTGGTTTTAGAGGAGGGTTAATGAAGCAATATATGCTTTATAGAAAATAAAGAACCTTAGAATGAAGCTGTAATTACTGGATTAGCAGAAGAAAATTAGGGAATTCTATGTGGTAAAGAACTTAACAATGCAGCTAAGACCAAAAACAATTGCCTCAACTAAAGAATTCACAGAAACGTGTGATATATCAAACTACCCAGAATATGTTTGAAGAACAACTTGAAAATCTTAATACACACCATATATGCAAACTTTAAATACCCAAAAAAAAAATGAGTGCCAACAGACGTAAACATTATATAAGCAAAAACATAATTACAACCAAACCATAAGCTTTAACATTTCACAAAATATCACACTTCAAATAACTTATTTCTAGTAATTTTAAAATATAAATAAAAAAAACAAATACTTTTCTAATCAAAGTATCACATACAAGGTTTCGTAAGGCCGTGTCAAAAGAATTTCTTTAACTGATTAAATATACTAATTTTAGGTGACAATAATCTAATAATATTAAACTAAATTAACTTAATTTCGCCAAAAAAATTCAAAAAACGAATAGAATTACGGATCAAGTCTAATTAACAATCAAACGTAGTAACCCAGATGCATTTATGCCAAAAAGAATGTTCATAAGACTACACAAAACCACCCAAAAAAAATTATAAAATAATAAAAGCAACAGCTGCGATATATTTTGCCAGAACAAGAAACACAACAAAACAAAGAGAATAAATCAATCAAGGGCATAAATAGATTGAACAAAAAAGGGCAAGATCAGAGAAGAAACTGACCCACGACACTGGATCCTCCTAAGCCTAGCTTCATGGTTGCGGTTTTGATGACGCGTTAGCTGAGATCTGAGTAAAATATTGATAGTGAGCTTGTGGGTGAGTGAGAGGGGAACGAGCTTCGTGGCTGAGAGTGAGAGCCGAGAGGGATAGAGCGGGTGAGAGAGAGAGAGAGGGGGTGAGTGAGGAGAGGGATTAGAATTTAGATTTTTTAATTTGTTTTGATTAGCTTTTATTATTTTTTAATGGCAAAATTTGTTTTTAATTCTCAAATCTAAAACTTCAAAACGTCATATAAGCCTGTCGTTTCTGGCTTCCCTCTGTAACGAGGGTGGCTAGGCCGAATATCATTTTCCATAAATTATTTCTACACAAGAGACACGATGAGGGACCCACAAACGCGACAGAATTGGATATCCCGATATTTTAAAATGAGGAATATAATAAATCGCCTTCCAAGAGGCTTCATCAAGAATCAGGATATATAGTAGTTAAGCACAGCCTCTCTCTCTCCCTCTCTGTGTTTGTTTCCTCTCTGTTCTATTCAATGAAAATGGAGACTGCACTTTGGACTGTGCCTTTCTCCATTGCTTTCTCTACAGCTATTCTAGCCGTAGCATGTGCCTGGTGGATGCTACTGAATTGGGTATGGCTAAAGCCAAAGAAGCTAGAAAAGTTCCTCAGAGAGCAAGGATTCTCCGGAAACCCCTACAAAGTATTTCATGGAGACATGAAAGAGCTTGCCCAGACCACTAAAGAAGCTGAAAGCAGACCCATCAGCCTCTCCGACGATATCGCCCGGCGAATTCTGCCTTTCCACTATCATATCATCACCAATTTTGGTAAGCCTTCCTACTAATTTATCTCACCCAACTTTACTTGGTAATAATTTTATTTTGCTTATATATCAATAAAATTAAATAAGATTCAAGTTTTTCTAATTTTAAGGGAAAAGGAGAATGGCACATAAGTTCTTAATATTTCTTATTTTTATCACTTTGGTATTTTGATTTTTTAATTCCTTTTATTACACCCTTAATGTTAAAATCGTAATAAAAAAAGTTATTTTTTTACCGTTTTACAGTTATTATCTTAATTTCACTCTATCGGTATAGTATGATTTTTTTTTTTAATGTCAAAAGTCATGTTACTGTTCAACAATAAAATTCAAACATTAAAATCATAGTTATGTCATGAAAGTAAGAGTGATTAAAAATTGAAGAATATTAAGGATCAATGTGTCATTCTTCCACAAGGGAGAAGGGACCAAAAAGAAAAAAAGGGGATGGTTTTTGGAAACTTTCAACCAAGTGTCTGTTTCTGAAGATTTCTTTTGTCTTTTATAGTTAAGACAAAGTATTTTTTTTAAAAAAAATTATATATCAAAAGCGGATTGATATAGAATTTTTTTAATAATCAATATATCTTTAATTTTTCCATTTTGTGATATATATTTTTTAAATATTTTTATATTGGTCTTAGTTGACCGAGATTTATTTATACCAACCATGAGAATTAATATAGTAGAATCTTGAAATATAAATACTCCATAAAGAAATAATTTTTTCATAATAATAAAAAATTATGATCCTAACTTAGGACCAGTTATAATTAAAAATAAATTTTACATTGTAATAAATTATATTTTTTTTGTAGGTTTTGACTTAATAAATTTATCTCTACATAGTAATAATATTTTAAAAATATATATTATGTTACATTAAATAATTAAGATGGAATAAAATATCTTTCCAAAATTACTTGTGACAATGATTTGTTATTTAAAGTTATAATTATATCTTTTAACTTGTGGGTATGTATTAATTGGTCAGCATAAACGTTAATAACTGGTTAACAAAATAATTTATTTATTAATATCTATACATTGAATTTGACTCACTTATTAATTTATTAATACATGGCATGATTTATCTCTATATCACTTGTATTAAGAATAATTAAGTAAAGACAATAATTTTTGTACTGTACTTCCATTGAGTTATAAACTCTTTATAAGAATAAATTTTTCTAGTCCCAACACTATGACTATATAATTGATAATGAATATTAGGACTCCTCTTCTTTTGACTATTATTACTATTTTTTAAAGTTATAGTTAGAATAAATATATTTTTCTGTCTCTCCATCCGTATTGATTGACAATAAAATTTGAGATTGTGTTTAAATAGTATTAGTCTAGGTGAATGTAGAATTTTAATTATAAATAAATTAATAAATTTAAATATGTTAAAAAAATAAGACAAAATAAGATAACGATACTGATACGCTGTCCCATTTCTAGCTTTTTGACGCAGATATATAATAAAATAATAAAAATATTCATCTCGGAAGAATGGTAATGCGTACTTAAGAAAAAAAATTGAAAAAACTAAAGGGTCCTTTTTTTAAAAAAATTATAACAAGATGAAGATGCCATAAAATAAAATAAATTTTGCGTTTTTTTTCTAAGAATAATAAAAACAAAAAAACATGATAAGTTGAAACATTCTAATCCGTAACCCTTATTGCTAAAATTACAGGTAAGAATTCTTTCATATGGATGGGTCCAAGACCAAACATACACATCACAGACCCTAAAATGATAAGGGAAATTTTTTTGAAGCATGATATCTTTCAAAAAGAGAGAAGCCCACTTGTGAAGTTGCTGGTCACTGGGATGGCGGACTATGCTGGTGAACAGTGGTTTAAAGTCAGAAAAATCGCCACTCCAGCTTTCCATCATGATAAGTTGAAGGTTCGTTTTCACCTTTATAGTTCGTTTAATCACACACACACACCATTTTCAATATGCCTGTTCATATTGTTACCTGACCTATAACAATGTTTGACAATTTCTTCCATTTTTTTTCATAAGAATATGTTACCTACAATTCATAAGAGCTGTAACGACATGCTGAGGAAATGGGAGATTTCGGTTTCAAAGGATGAGTCATGTGAGTTAGATGTGTGGCCTCATATTCAAACTTTGACAGCAGATGTGATTTCTCGAACAGCATTTGGCAGTAGCTTTGAAGAAGGAAGAAAAATATTTGCAGTGCTAAGGGAACAAATTAATCTTCTAATTCAAGCTTCATTTTTTGCTTATATTCCAGGATGGAGGTAATTTTAATTATTAATCAACTTAAATTACTCCTCGTAGTACTCTTGGTGACCTGAGCTGTGCTAATTTTTTAAAGATATTATATCAGGTGTGTATTTATAAAACAACACAAGATTAGAAGTGGTCTTCTAAATAAAGAATCCTTATTATTATAGTGTAGAAAAGTGTTGTCAAATGTTTTAGCTTATAAATAATTTCCGCGTGCCTTGCACTTAATTATGAGAATTGTTTATTGGTAGGTTTGTGCCTAATAGACTGAATAGAAAATTGAAAAGCAACCACAATGAAATGGGAGAACTGGTAAAGGGTATCATTAAGAAAAGAGAGGAAGCTCTGAAAGTTGGAAAAGCCAGCAATAATGATGACTTATTGGGTATCTTGATGGAATCAAATCCCAAAGAGATTCAGGAGAAGGAAACTGG
Organism: Citrus medica; assembly: GCA_002013955.2. Lineage (NCBI taxonomy): Eukaryota > Viridiplantae > Streptophyta > Magnoliopsida > Sapindales > Rutaceae > Citrus > Citrus medica. Next base: position 316,547 of record MKYO02015565.1, read on the forward strand.
AATGAGTATTGAAGAGGTGATTGAAGAGTGCAAGCTGTTCTATCTAGCTGGGCAGGAAACTACTGCATCATTGCTTGTGTGGACAATGGTTTTGCTATGCATACATCCTGAATGGCAAGAACGAGCAAGGGAAGAGGTTTGTCAAGTTTTTGGAAATAGAGAACCAAAATTTGAAGAGCTGAGCGAGTTGAAAGTAGTAAGTAATCTTACTCTTACTTAAATATCTATAGCTTTTCTTATTTGTCGAAAATTTTGGGAAGACTCAATTTCTTGTTAATTTTCAGGTGTCAAAATCAATTGAACTACGATTAGGACTCTAGGCTGGGGTAGAATTATTTTTATTCTAATGATAGATCAAATTTGGAATTTGGGATATCCAAACATCCGCACTTGAAAACTAATTCTCCTTAAATTGATACCACTTGAATTTCTTAACCTGACCAGTGTTTGTCAATATTTTACTATCAAAGATAGAGGAAGCCACATAAATTAGGGAAAATCTTGGGAGGTGCCAACAGAACTGTGTCATCGTCCCACAACATCAGAATTATATTCTGTGATTTTCACAATTAATTATCCTTAATAAATTTGTTATCAGTCACCAAGAGCAAAGAATTTCCTTGTTTGAAAAAATAATTCCAGTGTATCGTGCAGGTAAGAAAATTGAGTTCTATACAAGGTACTTAGATTATGCAGTAGTTATGGCCATGGGGTTGGTTACTGGAAATGATAAAACCTACAAAAATGTCGAGGGTTCAAATCCCTTCTTATACAGGGAATGGGAAGGGATTTGTTATATATGTATGTAATATTTTAAAAAATCATAGTTTAAAATTAACTAGTAGTGATAGCTTATTTTGCAAACCAAAAGACGGGAAATCCAGTGAAATTTAGAACCTCAACTAATTTTTTTTTCCCCTCCCAAATGATTCCGTCATCTGTTGCAGGTAAGCCAAATTCTGTACGAGGTACTGAGGTTATATTCACCAGCACCTCTGCTTACTCGAGCCAATGTTAAGGAGATTAAGCTAGGAGAAATTGTTATACCACCTGGAGTTTTACTTTCATTGCCAATAATGCTTGTTCATCATGATCATGAATACTGGGGCGATGATGCAAAAAAGTTCAACCCAGATAGGTTTTCAGAAGGAGTCTCAAAGGCATCGAAGAATCAAATTTCATTCTTCTCATTTGGTTGGGGTCCTCGAATCTGCCTTGGACAAAACTTTGCTCTGTTGGAATCGAAATTAGCTTTAGCAATGATTTTGCAGAAGTTCACTTTCCAGCTTTCACCAACTTATATGCATGCTCCTACTCGTGGGGTAACTGTATATCCACAGCATGGTGCTAATATCATTTTACACAAAATTTAGTATGCATTACTATCGCAAGTATTCAGAATTCTTGCCATATAATATATGTAGAGCAAGAACTTTATTATTTTGATTTACCGTTTTAAATTTTCTCAGTACTCTTCTTTCCAATAAATTTAGAGATGCAATTTTTTTTTTTAATTTAGTATACAAAGTTGATTAGGCCTCTGGTGAAAGTAAAAAAATAAAAACAAATTAACTTTTCGTGTTTAAAAAAAATTAAATTAAATTTTTTTAAAAAAAAATTATTTTTAAAATGTGAGTCAAGCATTTTTTTTTTTTTTTTTGCAAGCTCAAGCCTAGTCTAATCTAGAGTGGGTGAAAAACTGGGCCTAAATCTTGGCTCTATACATTGGACCTAAATGAAATCCTAATGGTCCAATCTGGACGCAGTTCATACTGAGGAAAAGAGAAATAAATATGACAGATCAATGGTTTTGAAGCATTTATAACACTTTTTGTGAAGGTTTTTTTTTGGGCGTTTGTAGATCAGATTTTACAGATTTGACATTAATTTATATCCGATCAATAATTTTACGAATTTTAAATTGCCAATCTAATCAAATCCACAAATTGGTGAAATTCAATTCAAGTATAATCCATGTGTCTGCAAATCAAATGCGGATTTGATCCAATACTTATCTAATCCACCATTTTGCAAATTAGTTTAAAATTTTGTAATTCTGTTAAATCCACAAACTAATTAAATAAAAAAATTTAATATAAAAATAATTTTACTACCGATCAAATTCAAAATTGAATAAGTTTTAAATAAATTAATTGTTTAAATAAAGTTAGAATAATGCATTTAGAGTTTCAAAATATATCACATCGAAAAGAAAAAATCTCATTTGTTTAGATTAATACATAAAAATTAGCTGAAATTATGAAAATTAACTATTTAGGAATTGTTTTGTCTTGCTTGACCCAAGGAAGAGGAGTTGTTTTGTCTTACCTTTGGTTGAATACCGATTATTATTATTTGGCGAGACCAATTAATTGTTTATACATACTTAAAAAATAATTTTGTCCAACCTTTTAATTACATTTTATTATAGGTAATTATGTATAAACTAAAGTTAATATGTTGCATACAATTAAAAAAAAAAAAGAGTGCCCCGCACATATGACAAAGTAGTAACGGAAATTAATTATAAGCTACCCGAATTTTGAGATGGCTAAATATTTTTAAATAAAATTAAATTAAAAGGCTTGTAATTGGCCAATTTGTCAAAATAATAATAGATGACAAACAAGTTAGACAAATTTGTCTATACAAAGGATTGTTCTCTCAGAGAATTATTTAAAAAGTTAGTCAATCCCTTTATATGCAAATCGATGTGATCAAGTTACATATATAAATTCTAACAAAGTGTTTGTGGTTCTACCATTATTCATTAGAAATTGTGTTCAATTCTTGCTGATCATTTTTTAAATTGTTGAAAAGCAACAATATGGAAAAGTCTAGTCACAGGAGTTAAAATTTTATTTAGATAAAATAGTAATAACAAAATATGTTGGTTAAAATTAGTGAAAATAAAACATTCAACTATTATTTTTTTTATTTTGTCAATGCTTTAGGATATAAAATAATTGGCCATAAAAAATACAAAGTTGTCTAAGACAAAACTTTTAGTTACTATTTTTAGTTTTGTCACCATAATGACTCATCTACGACTAAAAAATGAGATCTTAAAATTATTATAAATCAAAATAGCTTTAAAGACTAATATTATGTGTCATTGATGGTTTGCCTAAATTTACACATGTTTTAGTTACAAAATATTTTTGTCACCTATAATTATATTTCTCAACCATTTATTTTGTCATGAATGACTTTTTTTTGATTGGATACGCGTAGTATCTCTTGGAATAATTATCAATAAAAGTTACCAAGTACTTTTTACCTCTTAGGAATATATATGGCAATTCCCAAATATCAAAATGAATCACGTTAAAAATGCTTTTACTTCTGCCGCTAGATCTGTTAAACTTGAATTTATGCTGCTTGTAACACAATGGTCACAAAACGATGAGTTTTCCTATTTAAACCTCGAAAGCAACTTTCACTCGGAGATAATCTTTAAACCTTATTTCTCGGAGATAATCTTTAAACCTTATTTCGACATGTGCCTAAGTTTGAGATGCCACATTATTATCGATTCTTCTTCATTTGACGTGACACATCAGCTACTTGTAGTGTTTCCCCTTTAAGCATGAATAGAATTAACACCGATCTTTTCCACCTTCATCAATACAAATGCGCCTTTAATAATCTTCGTGATCCCATTTTTCATATGAGCTTTGCGTCAAAGACACTCTATTCGTCCTAAAGACAATAAATTCTTTTTCATGCCTTTGACATGTCGTATCTCCTTAATTGTGCGAACTATACCATCAAACATTTTTCTTTTGACAGCACCAATTCCAGAGATTTCCAAGTCACCCATGTACCCATATTCTCTTAAAATGGTCCTTATTTTTGGAACCATTCTCTTTAAGAGGCCATGTGCCATGTTGCTCCTAAGCCTATAAGCCAAATGTCAGCTAAATGCTTCATGTCTTCTACAAGAATTTCGGTCTCGCTGTAGAGAATTTTTCCATCATCAAAAGTACTTACTGTACAATCATGAGCATTTGATGACTCAACTTTATTGTCTCTACTTTGCTTATTTTTCCAACGCTCTTTCTTGACGTGCCATTTCTTGCCATAATTTTAGCATTTAACATTTTTCTTACTTCTTGATTTTGATCTACTATGATTGTGACATCCACTAGGGCCACGTTCTGTTGATCTCTTTATAGTCATCGATAATGCTTTTGGTTGCTGCGAACTTGCCTGCCTACCTTCCTTGTTTTTTTGTTTGCTTTCTTCATTTAATATAGAGGTTACAACATTGTCGAAGACTAAACTGTCTATTTGGTTATTGTTTGTTAGATTAATGATGAGTTGATCGTATGAATTTGAAGAGTGTAAAGTTGCCTTTTTAAGAAAATCTTGTTTTGTAAAGACTTGTCCTCGTACAATTTTGTAAGAGTATCTTATATTTGTTTTGTTGTCTTTTTCTCTCTACACTAGATAACACTTCATTAGCCAATGCTAAGTGTAGATTCGTAGTTGCATTACTGTCTACCTCATTCCACTTGGCATCATCAGTTATCTCCACGGACTTTTCTTCTATTTTTACCATGCAATTTTTTTCCCTCAAAATGGCCTTCATCTTTATTTTCTACAACGACGAATTATTTCTGTTTAACTTATCAATTTCGTATTTTGCCACCATTTCTTTTTCACCACGAACTACCTTTGCTAGGATTGGCTCCCATCATTTCACGTGAATACTAACCATATGTGTGAACAGTACTATATACGTGAATAGTACTGTGACAACCAACTTGGCTCTAATACCACTATTAGGAAATTAATGGTGAAACAGAGCCACAACTAAAATAAAATTAGAGAAAAATAAAGAATAAGCATACAAATAAGACGTTAGAAATTACATGGTTCAGCTTTTAACCTATATCTATAGGCGAAGACAGAATGACAAAATTCACTAGTGTAAAGAAGATTATAAGTATTGTAAGATTTTACCCTTACTTTCCAGAACCCAATGCACCCAATCGCTCAAATCACTAAACTCTCAAGAGTTTACGATTTGAGCTCTCAAAACTCTCAGCTTCTCACTCTTGATAGAAGAAACGATTTGCAGAAAAAAATAGAATTTTGTTTTTTACAAAATGGGCATTAATTTACAATTTATAGGGAACTCCCCTTTTATAGCCAAAATCGTCTATTATTTTAATTTCTTCTTTTTTTTATCCTTCTTGTGGCTTCTTCAATGTTAAAGCCATAAACTGCCATTTTCCTTTAAACTTTTTGGCGCCGACCACTATTTGTCAAATTCAACATTTGCGGCTTCTTCATTTGCGACACCGGCTTCTACATTTGATAGCCAAGCCAACAAGCCGCAAACAGAAGAAGAAGAACTCGATTACTATCGATGGTTGTTAAGTAGTCAAACAACCAAAATGAAAAAAACATTTAGGCAATCTACGGTCTCATTTTTTCCTTTCACAAAAAAAATCCATGCACGATCCCCTCTTCAATTTCCAATTTTATTATTCCCTCTTCACTTTTAATATTTTTCCTTTTGCAAATCCTCTTTAAAATCATTTGATCAAGTAGCCTATCACTCTTAAAAATAAACAGTTCAGGTGGTTGACTACTTGTTACTACTTTTCGATAAGTTTCATGACATGGATTCAAATTAAAACACATTTGATGCTCTCAGATTCTCTACACTGTAAGTTATGTAAAACATAATTGAGGAATTGCCTAATATAAATTATCTAAAATATATTTTATTAAAAGTATCGTGTCTTTCCACACATTTTAGAAGTTTTTGGGATTGATGCCAACTTAGAGTTATCCAAGTCTTTTCTTTTTAAATAAATAAAACTCGACTGTTATGTTTCTTATTTTGTAGAAAACTCTATTGTATAGAATTCACTACTACAAAATTAGTCTTTAATGACGGTTTTAAAAGACATAAAACCGTCATCTTAGGCAGCGACATTAAAAAGGGTACACCTTTTATGACGGTTCAAAAACTGTCATTAAATGTATACATATAATGACGGTTATTTTATTAAACAATCATTATTTGCGATATATTCTAGAGTTTTCATGACGGTTTTTTCTTAAAAACCGTCATTAAAAAATACCATTCAATGACAGTTCTTCAAAACCGTCATTAAATGTTTCTTTTAGTGATGGTTATTAAAAAACCGTCATTAAATGTCAATTTTTAATGATGGTTTTATAGAAAACAATCATCTTATATAGGTCTTTGATGACCGTTCTTATATAAGAACCGTCATATTTTACGTGAGTAAAAAGAAAAAAATAGAAATTTAAAATTACCATGCTTCAATTATTTTTTTATATTAAAATTTACATAGTTGTTTTCACATTCTAAACTGTACAATTGAAGCCACATTTGTAAAATTTCAATTTACATTACACATTGATATAATTGTCATTTACATACAAAGAACTCAAATAAATACAAGCTTAATTATAACAGTTTAGCACTTAAATAACCTTGATCAAAGTAACTCCTAATAATGAAAAAATATGCTACACGAATTCTCAAATTAAAATCCTCTCAAAGTCATGGTTGGCACTACCCTTCTAGATGGGGGGTGCCAAACCATCAACATTTTCAACACGGCCCGCCATTTTTGGTGGTGCTGAAATGTTTGAAGAAGAAAAAAGAGAAAAAAGAACAAAAGAAGAAAGAAGAAGCCGAAAGATTTGAAAGGAAAAACAATAAAATATTAATAATATTATTTTATTGGAAAAAAGGAAGGGAAATGAAGCCTATAAATAGAAGGCTTCAATTCCCCTCTCGGCATCCCATTCTTTAGTTTTCAATCTTTTGTGAGAGAAGAAAAATTAAGAGTTTTAATACTCTTGTCTAATTAGTGAGTGAGAGATTGGGTGTATTGGGGTTCTTGGAAATGAGCCAAAATATTACAATACTTGTAATCCTCATATCACTAGTGAAATATTTTCATTCTGTATATATTTTCATTCTGTATTCACCCGTGGACGTAGGCTAAAAGCCGAACCACGTAATTTTTCGATGTCTTCTTTTGTGCTTATTCTTATTTTCTTCTAATTTCATTTTAGTTGTGGCCTTACTTCACCCATCAATTTCCTAAAAGTGGTATCAGAGCTAGCTAGGTTGTATTTTTTAGAGTCGAGGTACTGTTCATGGAAAAGTATTATTTACATATACGGCATTGTTCCCATATACGGTTACTGTTCACATGAAACAGTGGGAGCCGATCCTAGCAAAGTTAGTTTTTGGTGAAAAGTAATGGCAGTAAAAAGCGAAATTGAGAAGTTCAACGGAAATAATTTTTCATTGTGGAAAATGAAGATAAAAGTTGTATTAAGGAAAAATAATTGCTTGGCAGCAATTGGAGAAAAGCTCACGGAGATAACTGATGACAAGTGGAACAAGATAGACGGAAACATCATTTCTAATCTACACTTGGCACTTGCAGATGGAGTATTATCCAGTGTGGCAGAGAAAAAAATAACAAAGGAAATATAGGATACTCTCACAAAATTATACGAGGCCAAGTCACTACACAACAAGATCTTCTTAAAAATGAGACTTTATACTCTTCGAATTGTGGAATCTACATTAGTGACTAACTACATCAACACCTTGAAGACTCTATTTTCACAACTCAAAACGTTGGGTCATAATATAGAGGAAAATGTACGTGCAAAGCTTCTATTTCAAAGTCTACCAGATTTGTATGATCAACTCATTATCAACCTTACAAATAATAATCCAGTGAACAGTTTGGTTTTCGACAATGTTGCCACTTCCGTATTAAATGAAGAAAGTAGGCGGAAAAATAAGAAAGACAGACAAGTAAGTTTGCATTAAGCATAAGCATTATCGATAACAAGAGGGAGATCAACGGAATGTGGCCCCAGTGGGAGTCACAATCATGGTAGGTCAAAATCAAAAAGTAAGAAGAATATCAAATGCTACGATTGTGGCAAGAAAGGGCACGTCAAGAAAGAGTGTTGGAGTAACCAGCAGAGAAAAGACGGTAAATAACATGAGTCATCAAATGCTCATAAGTGTGTAGCAAGTACCTCAGATGATGGCGAAATTCTCTATAGCAAGGCAACAACTGTTTCAGAAGGCATAAATGACTATATGACGTCTGGCTTATAAACTCAAGAGCTATCTGATACATGACCTCTCAGACAGAATGGTTCCACACATATGAACCTATCTTAGAAGGATCTATATATATGGGAGATGATCATGCCTTGAAGATCGCTGGCATTAGTACAATCAAAATAAAAAATATTTGATGGTATTCGCACAATTAGAGAAGTACGACATGTCAAAGGCTTGATGAAGAATCTATTGTCTTTAGGCACACTTGTATTGATGAAGGTAGAAAAGATCAGTGCTAATCTATTCATGCTTAAAGGGGAAACATTGCAAGAAGTTGATGCATGTGTTGGATCAAATGGAGAAGAGTCAATGATGATGTGGCATCTCAAAATTGCTTCTAGGACTCAAATCAGTAAGCATACCATTTTGTGAGCATTGTGTTACAAGTAAGAAATATAGATTAAACTTCAGTAGATCTATTGCTAGAAGTAAATGCATTCTAAACTTAGTTCACTCTGATGTTTGAGAATCACCAGACATATCTATGGGAGGTGCAAAGTACATGGTGACTTTCATTGATAATTATTCCAGGAGATGTTGGGTGTATCCAATTAAGAAAAAGTCATATGTATTTTCAGTGTTTAAAGAATACAAAGCGCGGGTAGAACTTGAATCTGGAAAAAGGATTAAGTGCTTGAGGACAGATAATTGTGGAGAGTATACAAACGGCGAGTTTCTTGCTTTCTGTGAGCAAGAAATTATTCAGAGACAGTTCATGGTAGCATACACTCCTTAACAAAATGGAGTGGCAGAGTGGATGAACAAGACTCTTACATAATGAATAAGAGCTATGTTGAGGATTGCTGGTCCACTCAATTCATTCTGGGCAGAAGTAGTCAAAACTGCATGTTCTACAATAAATCGGTCGCCATCTACATCAATTAGGCTAAAGATAGCGATGGAGATGTGAATTGAAAAACCAGTTGATTACTCCTACCTACATGCATCAGAGCCAGCTCAACCAAAATCGAGGCCTTAGGCGAGTTGTTAAAATTAGGCCTCCTACAAAAAAATTGAAGAAAAAATATATATGAATGAATTATACGAAAACAAAACTATTTAAAATCAATTTTTCTAGCTTTCTGATATGCAAATTTATTAATCAAATTTTTGTATTCTAATTTTTCTAATATATCTTTCTCAATAGACAATATAGTTAATCCATTTAATTTTTCTTGTGACATGGTTGATCTAAAATAATTTTTTATCAATTTTAATTTTGGAAAACTTCTTTTTGCAGAAGCAACAGTTACTGGTATTGTTAATAATATTCTATAGACAATAAATGCATTTGGAAAAGAATCCACTCTTTTTAAATAATTAAGTACCTCAATTGGGGAATTATTTTCACCTTGAAAAATTTCTTTTAAAACTTTTAGCTTAGAAAACAAATCTAAACCATCTACATCAGAAAACATACTAGGTTTTAAACCATTTTCAAGATTGACACAACGATTTTTTAAAACATCATCACTTAAATATTTTTAATTTTTTGAAATTAAAAAAAATCTAAACATACTCTCATACATTTGAAATTGTTCAAATCTACTCCTAATTGTTGAAATAGCTTGATCTACTATGTATATAAAATAATTAATTCTAAAAGAATTTTCAGGAGACTAACTTTGATCTTCAACAAATGTTTCTTCAAAATTTCTTTTCCTACGGATCACTCTTTCTTCATTAAATTTAGGTTCAATTTCCATTGCACAAGCAATTTCTTTAGCTAAAATCATAGCAAACACCAATCCATTTTTTCTATAGTTTTCAAAAACAGAAATAAGTCCTTTAAGTTGATCAATGGCAATATCAATATGCATGTCTTCTTTTTGCAAGTTCTTACTTACCGAATTAACAGAAACTAATATATCATACCAAATAACCATACCTAGCAAGAATTCAAAATTTTTATAGTTCATATGTTGCTAGACACTTAACTTCACTTTTTATTTTAGAATCTTCACTTATTTTTGCTAATTTAAGTAATGCATCTCTTATTTGTGGAGCTTGAAATTTGATTGCTTTTACACTTTCAATTTGACTTTCCCAACGTATTTGTGACAATGATTTAACAGTCAAATTGGGTACATGTTCTTGCAAAATTTTCCATTGCTTTGTTGAAGATGAAAATAATGAATAAATACGTTGTACAACTCCAAAAAATGAACTAGCTCTAGAACAAGAATTAGCCATATCACAAAGCACTAAATTAAGACTATGACAACCACATGATGTATAAAATGCTCTAGGATTAATTTCTAGTAATCTTTTTTGTATACCTTGATTTTTTCCTTTCATATTAGAACCATTATCATATCCTTTTTCTATTACATCATCAATGTCAAGTTCAAGAGTTTTTATGGCATCTATGAGTTCATTAAAATGGTCTTTTCCACTAGAGTCATCAACTTTTAAAAATCCTAAAAACAATTCTTCTATTTTCACTGGATCCATTGAAATATCTACACATCTCAATACAATAGACATTTGTTCTTGGTGGCTTGTATCTAGAGTACAATCAAATATAATTGAGAAATATTTTGCTTCTTTAATCTTCTTAATTATTGAATTTTTTACTTCCACTCCTAACAATTGTATCAATTCATTTTGTATGTTATGCCCAAGGTAATGATTATGAATTTCACCATTTTTAATACGATGTATATGTTCTTGCATTGTTGGGTCAAATTCTGCAATCATTTCAATTAAACTTAAAAAGTTTCCATTACTCTCTTGGTATATCTTCTCGTTCTTTCCATGAAATGGTAAATTATTCTTTGCAAGATTCTTTACAATAGCAATAATTCTTATTAGTACTTTTTTCCAATGATCTCTCTCTTTATTGATTTTTTCTTGAATATCTTTGTCAATTGTTCTTTTCTTCAATAATCTTTCTTCTAATTCAACCCACATATTCATATTAGTGATATGTTCAGTGCTGGTTTCATGACTTTTAAGTTTAACACTAAGGTTTTTCCAATCATTAGTTCCTTCATTACTTAGTTGACTTTTATTAGAGTTTGCATTGAATAATTTGCAACAAAAACAATAAACTTGATCAAAATCTTTTGAATATACTAGCCAACTCCGATTATATTTTTCTCCATTGGGTAATTTTTTAATGTAATATGTAGTAGAAAAATGCCTAAAAAATTCATCCTTGGGAAAAATTAAATTATTCTCTCTAATTGGACCTTTCTCTACAAGAAAGTCTCTTAATTTTGTATCTATATTTTCCCATCTACCAGGATCATAAATATTATTTGGAAAATGGAACTCTCCTAAATCTTCAACTTCATCTCTAATTTCACTTTCATTCTGATTATTATTATTATCTTCGGTGTCATTTTTATCATTAGACACTTCATCATCTACTAATTCAACTTGAGTTTGTTCAATTACTAATTCTTCACTCAAATTCATATTTTTATTTTCTTGTAGACATTATTTATTGTTGAAATAGAATAATAATAATAAAGCATGCACACAATTATGCTAGATAAATTAAATCAAAACAAGTGAATACAAGAATATGTATAAGAAAAAATACCACAAATAAATAATAGGGATTCAAGAGAATAGAAAGATAAAACCTGGAACTTTGAAATTAAATAAAAAATTAACTTTAATTTTGAGATTGTGGCAATGTGGCTTTCAACGGTAGTTGGGAGCAATGATCAATGACTAGAGAAAAAAGAAGTTGCAATGAAGAAAAAATATTTTTTTTGTTTTTTTCTTGTAGACACGTTTCTTTTGCTTTTGGAGTAATTCACTTTTTTTTTTAAATGTGGAGTAATGCACTTAAGTATGAAAAATTAGGTGAATTCCAAATGCATTATATAACTATCAAATTTGAATGTTATTTCTTGAAAATATAATAATATTTATTAACCAGATTCTAAGTGCACTCAACTACCTAATATGAACGTTTATTCTTTGAAAATGTAATAACATTTATTAGCCTAAATCTAAATGCAATCAAAAGCTTCCAATTTGAAAATTTTTAAGTATTATCCATTATTTTTACCCGGAATCTTTTAATTAATATTTAATATGGTTTACCTTATTTAAAGAAAATTAATTATTATCAATTAAAATTAAAAAATAATAAATTAATATCCCAAATTTGGGGCCTTCATCAAGGCGGGGGCCCTACGCAACCACTTAAATTGCCTAGGGCACAAGCTGCTTCTGACATGTATTTGGATATCCTGTGTACGTTATGTATAATGCCTAGAAAAGAACAAAGTTAGATCCAAAATCTAGGAGGTGTATCTTCTTAAGGTATGCTGATGGAGTAAAGAGATATCGTCTGTGGGACCCCACTGCCCACAAGATTATCATAAGCAGAAATGTTATCTTTGTAGAAGATCAACTACAAAGGAAATATGAGGATGATAGTTCTGTAAAAGAAAAGTCAGAGGTTGTACCAGTATATGTGAAAAATAATCTAGAAAAAAAATCAGATTCTTTTGACGCAGCACCGGAGCATAATGAACAAGAATCAGTCGAGTCTGAGGTTCCAGAAGTTCGTTGGTTAACTCGTGAGAGACGACCACCAATGTGGCACATGGAGCATGTCACAGAGATAATATTGCATATTGTCTTCTAACAGAGGATGGAAAGCTATCAACTTTCCATGAAATTTTAAATAGCTCAGATGGTACTTTGTGGATGACAGCAATGCAAGAAGAAATTGAAACTCTACACAAGAATAAGACATAGGAACTTATACCACTACTACATGGAAGAAAAGCTATTGGAAACAAATGGGTCTACAAGATCAAACGTGATGGTAATGACCAAGTGGAGCGGTATCAAGCAAGATTAGTGGCGAAAGGATATGCTCAGAAAAAATGTATTGACTTCAATGAGATATTTTCTCTGGTGGTTGGAACAGTCAAAGTAGTCTTGGCAATGTGTGCTATATTTGACCTACATTTAGAGCAGTTAATGTGAAAACTGCATTTTTTCATGGAGAACTTGAAGAAGAAATTTATATGTTCCAACCAGAAGGTTTTACTGAAATAGGAAAGGAGAACTTAGTTTGCAGGTTGAACAAATCTCTATACGGTCTCAAACAGGTACTGATGTGTTGGTATAAAAGATTTGATTCCTTCATCATGAGCCTTGGATACAACAGACTCAGTTCAGACCATTGTGCATATTACAAGAGGTTTGAAGATAATGATTTCATCATTTTACTATTGTATGTAGATAACATGTTGGTAGTAGGCCCCAACAAAGATCGAGTCCAAGAACTAAAGACATAATTGACTAGGGAGTTTGAAATGAAGGATTTAGGATCAGCAAATAAAATTCTAGAGATGCAAATTCACCGAGACAGTAATAATAAAAGGACTTGCCTTTCTCAAAAGAACTACTTGAAGAAAATCTTGCAGCGCTTTAGTATGCAAGATTGTAAGCCAATTTCTACCTCACTTCCTGTTAATTTCAAGTTATCCTCAAGTATGTGTCCTAGCAATGAAGCAGAGAGGAAGGAAATGTCTCGAGTACTGTATGCATCAACAATGGAAAGTTTAATGTTTGTTATGATTTGTACAAGACCAGACATTGCATAAGCAGTGAGAGCGGTCAATTGATACATGGCGAATTCTGGTGGAAAACATTGGAAAATTGTAAAGAGGATTTTGAGATACATAAGAGGAACTCCGATGTCGCATTATGTTATGGAGGATCAGAATTTACTGTTAGGGGCTACGTGGATTCAGATTTTGCAGGAGACTTTGATAAAAGGAAATCCACTACTAGGTATGTGTTTACACTTGCAGGAGGAGCTGTAAGCTGAGTTTCGAAACTACAGACAATTGTGGCTCTATCTACAACAAAAGCAGAATACATGGTAGCTACACAAGCTTGCAAGGAAGCTATTTGGATACAAAGGTTGTTAGAGGAGTTCGGGCACAAACAAGAGAAAATTTCTGCATTTTGTGACAGTCAAAGTGTCTTGCACATTGCGAGGAATCCAGTCTTTCATTCCATGACAAAACACATAAGAGTTCAATATTACTTCGTTCGAGAAGTAGTGGAAGACGGAAGTGTGGATTTACAAAAAATCCATACAAAGGAGAATCTAGCAGATGTTATGACCAAACAAATCAATACTGACAAGTTTGTATGGAATAGATCCTCTTGTGGCCTAGTAGAGACGTAAGCAGGATAACAATGGCGAAACAGAAAGGATGATGTAGAGATTGATTGTTCCTCAATCAAATCTCCAAGTGAGAGAATGTCAAAGTCATGGTTGGCACCACCCTTCTAGATGGACGGTGTCAAACCATCGACATTTTCAACACGGCCCGCCATTTTTGGTGGTACCGAAATGCTTGAAGACGAAAAAAGAGAAAAAAAGAACAAAATAAAAAAGAAGAAGCCAAAATATTTGAAAGGAAAAATAATAAAATATTAATAATATTATTTTATTGGAAAAAAGGAGGGGAAATGAAGCCTATAAATAGAAGGCTTCAATTCCCCTCTCGGCATCCCATTCTTCAGTTTTCAATCTTTTGTGAAAAAGGAAAAATTAAGAGTTTTAATACTCTTGTGTAATTAGTGATTGAGAGATTGGGTGTATTAGGGTTCTGGGAAGTGAGTCAAAATATTACAATGCTTGTAATCCTTATATCACTAGTGAAATATTTTCCTTCTGTATTCGCCCGTGAACGTAGGTTAAAAGCCGAACCACATAATTTTCTGGTGTTCTCTTTTGTGCTTGTTCTTTATTTTCTTCTAATTTCATTTTAGTTATGGTCCTACTTCACCCATCAATTTCCTAACAAATCCAATATCATATAATTATACAAACAAATATATAAACTAAAAAACAAATAGAGACTATATTTTGAGTTTACATAAGGTGGCATTTGCACTTGGAACATTTACACCGAGCCAGCAAGCTTGCCCTTCAAAAAACTGAATCCTTGCTCAGAATTATACACAAAGCATGCTTTGCAAAGTAATTCTTGTCTTGCAACTAGGCTTACCAATGTAGTTACTGTTAAATCAGTACTAATTGGAGCCCAAGTATCACCATTTTCATTGGTTGGTTGCATAGAACAAAAAAAAAAATTTCAAATCAAAGGTAAAGCTAAACAAATTGGCTTTTAATGTAAAGAAAAAAGGCAGAACCTTAAAAAATTCCCGAGTATCACCATTTTCACTCATTGGTTCAATCTCAATTTTATGTTTACGATCACTTACAGAAAATTCCCACAATCCCACATGCAACATTTCTCATAAATATGATAACTTGGTTTATTATAATATTGGATACCCAACAAAGACTAGTTGACAATTCTCTAAAGGTTCACATCTTGGCCCTTTAAAGTCATTTAAACTCAAATCTAAAATATGTGTCTAATCAAAATGCTTACGCATGAACATATTAAAGAACCATAATTTCAAAGGGAAAAATTGAACAAAGAATTAAAAATTTAACAAATAGAATTTGACAATCCAACATTCAGAAATTGATATTCCAAAGCATTCTTTTCGAAAGAATCTAAATAATTTGATTATCAAAATATAAAACGAAATCTTTACAATTATCTAGTTAACACCAAACCCTGCAAATATGTCTTAGAATTAAATTATAAGTGAATGATGAGATATTTCATTTAAAAGCTTAAGTACTAATCTTTTTAAATAACTATTAAGCTTCTCAGTAAGGGAAACCTTCCATTCTATTTTTCTTTCTTTTCTTTCTAGGAATTTAATAGCTCTCTCGCCTTGTAAAATCACAAACAATATTTTCTCTAGTAAAATAATTTACATTAACTTGTATTAAAACATACACAATTATATATATTCAAATCTATAAGACAATATTTTCAATAGCAAACTTGAACTACTGCAGCCAATGTTGTTGTATTTAATATATTCAAAGGCAAGCCTGCTCTAAACATTGTGTAAAGATCTAATTGGTCCGTGGAAGGGTACAAAAGTGAAGGTTACTTGGTCATGTTCTAATACAAGTTAAAGGTAATTCTAATTACCGAACACAAGCAACCTTAATACAAATAATAGCATGGCTGGATTACATTATCCTTCTCTATTGACATGGCGACTTAAACTTTAGACTCATTTGTTCGAATTTTGTAAATGCTTTGTAATCACTGCCAACAAAAATAAAAAAGCCTAAAGAAATATTGCAATCTACTGAAAAATAGAAACTATTTCAGTCTTTGCCCCCATATGTTCTGCACTGCACCATGTAAGACAGAGAAAAAAAAGAAGAGACAAAACTCCAATAAAGTAAAAAATACTGAATAACATCATTTCATTTGATTCCTAATATGTACGTCCAACCAGTTCAATTTTATAATGCTAAAATTAAACCATAAATTAAAACCAATTGAATAAAAATGGATAACTTCAGGAACATGCCTTCACAAAGGAAATAAGAAAAACATATCACAAAAGATTAACTTTCTATATGTTTCCAAGACGTCGTATAGCTTCAGGGCTCCTAGAAACCTATTATCTTTCTCCTTTGTCCATCATTCATGTTGCTTCCTTTTCTACCATTAGCCAAAATTCACAATTCATATATTTTATCCTTAACAGCTATTTCATATC
This sequence comes from Citrus medica, assembly GCA_002013955.2. Lineage (NCBI taxonomy): Eukaryota > Viridiplantae > Streptophyta > Magnoliopsida > Sapindales > Rutaceae > Citrus > Citrus medica. The sequence continues at coordinate 333,297 of MKYO02015565.1, forward strand.
ACAAAAAATTTTTTTAAAAATAAATAAAGAAGAAGAAGAGACAGAAAATATAGAAGTAATCAAAGGTTTCTACTTAATGTAGGGGTCCATAACCCTAAAAAATGAGCCTTAGCCCTAACCCTCAAAATCCATCACAATGCCCAGACCCTAGCCTTGACCCTCAGAATCAAACATAATCCCACCAAAATCAAAGAGTTTACCTGCAATGACAATGGAGAAGAGCGAAGGAGCGATAACGAGCAGGTCTAGGAGAGCGAATATAAAATTTAATAGAGTGGAATAAACTAGTGAATGGGTCTATAAAAGTAAAGTGAGCGAAACGGCAATGGAGAGTGATCCATTTCAAGCAAAATAAAGAGAGTTTAAGCAAAAAGAAGAGCCGCGAGAGACCGAAGATGTGAAGTGAGCGCCTCTACAAGTGTTTGAAGATAAGGGAAAATCATGTTTTAGCATGACTGTTTTAATATTAACCGTCATTAATTAACTAAAAAAATCAATATCTCCAATAATGACGGTTTTTTTCAAACTAGTCATTGTAGGATATACATTTATGACCGTTGTTGAAATAACGGTCATTAAATATTTTTCATGACTGTTGTTAAAAAGAACGGTCATCATACATGGGCCGTATTTATATTTTTGTAGTAGTAACTTTTAATGACCGTTTTTAAATATAACCGTCATTTAAAGTAATAGCTTCACATTTAATGACGGTTACACAATAGAACCGCCTAGGGATGGTAAATTTTTTCAGACCTAGCCCGGACTCGGCCCGGACCCGGACAAACTCGGATCATCCGGTACGGGTTCAACCCGCACCAGATGCATTAATAATGTGGATTCGTTTGTAATTTTTCAAACCTGGACGCATTCCGGGTCGAGTCCGAGTTTAGGCGAACCCGAATCTCCGGAACCCGGACCCGAACTAGCATTTATTTATTAATTAATTTTTATTACTAACTAAAAATATATAAGCAATAAGTTAGAGAGGAAAAAAAATTAAAAACAAACAAGAGAAACATGGAAACCCTAAAGCAAAACAAAACAATTGCACCAGCTGCCACCTTGTTGGGGGGAGGGGGGAACTTAAGCAAAACAAAACAATCCCTCAATCTTCATCTCCATCTCTCCATCTTCATCTCACTCATCCCCAGCGGCCACCTCAATCTTCATCTCCCTTATCCCCGGCAGCCGCCACCTTAATCTTCGTCTTCTTCATCCCCAATGACCAAGTTCATCAATACATCATCAATTTAAATCATCTCAATTCATCATCCATTATTATCAAGAACAACAAACAACAACCCAGCTCCACCATCGTCAAATTCGGTCTCATCTCTCTCCAAAGAGCAAGCTTTGCTGTTAGTTGCTAACCCCTTCTTGGCAATCATATTTTTCACTGGCCCATCACTGCCTTAGTTGCGGCCTGAAATTTTCATTCATTTCTCTGTATTTCTCTTTTAATTTTTTGCTTTTCTTAATTTCAGTAATTATTAATTTTTTTCTTGTTGTTAATAGCCAAATGCAGCATCTTAGCACATAATATCCATATAATTGTAAATTTTATTATTAAAGTAAGCAAATTTGGTTGAGATTCCATGAATTCGTCCTATTGTTTTTTGCTTCTGTAATTCCAAAGAACCATAAGTGGAAAGCATTAAATCTATCTTCATCCAACTACCGGGTTTGAAACCCGCAATCCGGAAACCCGGATTTTTTTGGGTTAAACCCGGATCGGACCCAGAGTTAAATAATCCGGGTTTATGTCTGGATCCGGAAAGGTAAATTGTCATCCGGGTCCGGAACCGGAAACATCAAACCCAAACCCAGACCCGGACCCGGATTTTGCCATCCCTAGAACCATCATTATAAATCTTGAACTTTTAATGACGGTTTTTATAATAGAACCGTCATTATAAACCTTGAACTTTTAATGACCATTTTTATAAATAACCGTCATTAAAAGTAAAATTATGTTTTAGCTCACATTTAATGATGGTTATATAATTGAACCGTCATTATAAATTTCAAATTTTAATGACTTTTTTAAATAACCGTCATTAAAAGTAAAATTATATTTTAAAATAACATTTAATGACGGTTATAGAATAGAACCATTATTGTAAATGCTAGATATTATGACCATTTATATAATAACGATGATCAAATATTTTTAATGACAGTTGTTAATAAAAAACGTCATAACTTATGGGTCATTATTTTAATTTTTTTTGTAGTAGTGGAAGTTTTAGATGGTGACGTGCACACGGCAAATGGAAGGAGATCTAATAAATGTAGTGATTATAATGCACAAACATAAGCTCCACTGAGTGGTTGTCAAATGAACTTTTTTGAGTCAGCCAAGTTAAATTAACGGAAAGTAGAAGGATTAAAAATCAATTTTTACAAATTGCATTTCCATCAATTTACCTTGACAATGCAATGATATAAAGGCTTCAAAATTTTCAAAGCACAGCTCCTTGGTGCCACTTGCCGATGTAATAACTAATAACAGTACATAGTTTGATATTCATCGAGAAGCACATCATTTGGAGAAGAAATACTTTCACACTAAAGTGTTGCACTCGATTATTAGGAATTGACATTTTAACAAATTTAATGTGTCCACAAACAATATTAAATTAGATGATTCCTATTGAAGAACTCGCCAGAATTGTGTTTTAAATATTGTTATAGTAAGGTTATATGATGAGATAATAAATATTAATCGAAAGAGGATCGTTAGACTTAATCGATTAACTGGAAATGAAAGTTGTGAAATTTAATTAAAAATTAATGGCTAACTTGTCAATTCTTTTAGTGCATTGGACCGAAGAATCATAATAGAAGCAGCAGTATCTGGTGCCAGGAAGTTTTTCACAGAAATTTTCCATTTTTCTAGTTCACTTCTTCCTCTTTTTTGGCGGCTGAAGAGATTCTTCATCTTCGTCTTCCTTGTCCTTTTCGATGTCTACTTATTCCACTTCATCCTCATCCTCGTCCTCGCCCCAATCATCATCGTCATCCTCATCATCATCGCCGTCATCTCCCTCTGCATCAGATGGCTTGCCTTGGGTTTCTGTATCTTCCTTGATTTGTAGGAGCAAGATCTGAAGATTTGAAGCTCTAAAACTGAAGAAAAGAAGCAAAAGCAGCTGCGTTCACAAACCCACTCCCACACGGTTTTAGTTTACGCAGGTTTAAAGTAAATATTTGACCACATTACAATATTCTGTGGTGTAATCTCCAAACTTGGTATTATAATACTTTTGGTATTACAATACTTTAATACTCTGAGGGGTTCTGGTACAATATAGTGAGGAATACAAACATGCACGTAGTGATTATTATGCACATACATGAGGTTCATTCAGTAGTTGTCAAATAATTTACAATTTACAAGTTGCATTTCCATCCATTTATGTTGACAACACAATGATAAAAAGGCTAAAAATTTTTTAAAAGTTTCAAAATACATCTCCTTGGTGCCACTTGCCAATGTAATAACTAATAACAATACATAATTTGATATTCATTAAGAAGCACGTCATTTGAAAGAAAAACATTTGTATGGATTATGATCTTCTCTTGATATGAGCTCTCCTATTCTATAACAAATTTTGTGACATCGATTTTTTTAATATTAGTGTATGATAAGAATTTAATTATTTTTATTTTTTAATTTATTGATCATCAGCTACCTTAATTAAATTTACTCTTAAGAAGATAAAGATCATGAAATGATTGTCCTAACAAGAACTGACATTTTGAAGTGTTGCGCTCGATCAATAGGACCTAACATTTTAATAAATCTGATGTGTCCACAAACAATAATAAATTTGGTGAGTCCTATTGAAGACACCAGATTTATTTGTTAAATATTATGATAGCACAAAAATAAAATTATTACCTTTTCATCTATATTTAATGAGTGGAGCTATTGGCACTCCTCTAAAACTCTTATCAAAATCCTTTGTTTATGATTTTACAATTTTAACCTTAATTTGAATTATTTTATACAAAACTTAATTAGTCGCACCCATCTACTTCAACAACAATATCATCAACATCAGGCTTGTTTATGACCTAGATGTAGAATCTCAGTTACAAAACATTCATTAAATACCATCAAATGGATTATTCAAAAAGAACAATTTTGAATAAAAGATAAAGACTAATGTAAAAGTAAAAAAACTCTAAAAGTATACAACATTTTGTAAATTAAAAAAAAAGGTTTCACTCTTATTCAAAGTATAAAATTATGGTTTCGGTGGTTTGAAAAGAAATCACTCCAAAACTGAATTTAATAAGTTCAAGTGCTGGACTAATGATGTTGAATAAAAACAATCATTATAATTTGAAATAAAAGACAAATGTCATTGATCTTGGAAGAGTTTCATAGAGAGAGACATGAAGTTTACTGAGATTTTTGTTGAGAAAGACAATCCAAAGGTTATTTGTAGAATTAAATAGAGATTATTTTTCAATGGGGTATTATGAAAACATTCGAGGGGTGTTAATAGTGCAACTCTAATCTAATAAGCATTTCTACGCAAGAGACACGATGAGGACCCACAAACACAACAGAATTGGATATCCCGATATCTTAAAATGAGGAATATAATAAATCGCCTTGCAAGAGGCTTCATCAAGAGTCAAGATATAGTAGTTAAGCACAATCTCTCTCTCCCTCTCTCTGGCTGTTTCCCCTCTGTTCTATTCAATGAAAATGGAGGCTACACTTTGGGCAGTGACTTTCTCCATTGCTTTCTCTACAGCTATTCTAGCCGTAGCATGTGCCTCGTGGATGCTACTGAATTGGGTATGGCTAAAGCCAAAGAAGCTAGAAAAGTTCCTCAGAAAGCAAGGATTCTCCGGAAACTCCTACAAAGTATTTCATGGAGACATGAAAGAGTTTGCCCAGACTACTAAAGAAGCTAAAAGCAGACCCATCAGCCTCTCCGACGATATCTCCCGGCGAATTCTGCCTTTCCACCATCATATCATCACCAATTTTGGTAAGCCTTCCTACTAATTTATCTCACTCAACTTTACTTGGTAATAATTTTATTTTGCTTATATATCAGTAAAATTAAATAAGAGTCAAGTTTTGCTAATTTTAAAGGGAAAATGAGAATGGCACATAAGTTCTTAATATTTCTTATTTTTATCACTTTGGTATTTGATTTTTTTATTTTTTATTACACCCTTAATGTTAAAATCGTAATAAAAAAAAGCTTTTTTTACCGTTTCAAAGTTATTATCTTAATTTCACTCTATCGGTATAATATGGTTTTTTTTTTAATGTTAAAAGTCATGTTACTCTTCAACAATAAATTTCAAACATTAAAATCACAGTTATGTCATGAAAGTAAGTGTGATTAAAAAATGAAGGATAGTAGGGACCAATGTGTCATTCTTCCACTAGGGAGAAGGGACCAAAAAGAAAAAAAGGGAATGGTTTTTGGAAACTTTGATCAAGTGTCTATTTCTGAAGATTTCTTTTGTTTTTTTATAATTAGGTCAATGTATTTTTTTTTTAAAAAAGTCATGTATCAAAAGCGGATTGATATAGAATTTTTTTAATAGTCAATATATCTTTAATTTTTCTATTTTGTCATATATATATATTATGTTGGTCTTAGTTGACCGACTAATATTTATACGAACAATGAGAATTAATAAATTGATAATGAATATTAGGACTCCTCATTCTCTTCTTTTTACTATTATTACTATTTTTTTAATTTATAGTTAGAATAAATATATTTTTTTGTCTCTCCATCCTTATTGATGACAATAAAATTTGAGATTGTGTTTAAATAGTATTAATGTAAGTGAATGTAGAGTTTTAATTATAAATATATCAATAAATTGGGGAAATCTTAGGTGCAACTGTGGTACCGTGCCACAATTGTATCTAGCCGTTGGATGCCAGTGGATCCCACCAATTCAAGTGCATCCAACGACTAAATGCAACTGTAGCACGACGTCACAATTACACCGTAGTCTGATCTCAATAAATTTAAATATTTTAAAAAAATAAGACAAAATAAGATAAGCCCAAGGCCGATTGATAACAACATAAAATTTGTAGTGGTTGATCACTTTGGTTCAAATTTTAAGAGAGATAAAAGAAAAAATAAAAATTATTTGGGTCCCTTTACCCTTTAGAAAAAAAGAGAAAATAAGATGCGCTGACGCAGACGTATGTATGACGTCTGTGCTTATGCGAGCAGCCACGAAAAATAATAAAATACGAGAAGGCTGTCCCATTTTTTACTTTTTTTGTTTTCGGTGTTTGTGGATGAGTTTTGACCGTAAAACTTCAAGATATTACTTGCCTAACAAGGCGTTGATGCCACCTGGTGGATTGGTTCTGTAGCATTTTTTTTGCCCTTTAATTTGAATTTGAGAAAGGGCTAAAAAAATTGAATTAAGTTTCAACGCACTTCTATTTTTAAAATAAATAAATAAAATATGGTGTTCACCTGTTTTTAAAAATCATTTTCTTCGCATTACATGTCTTTTAACTCGTTTTAAAAATATTCATCTTGGAAGAATGGTAATGCGAACTTAAGGAAAAAAATATTGAAAAAACTAAAGGGTCCTTTTTTATAATTATAACAAGATGAAGATGCCATAAAATAAAATAAATTTTGCGTTTTTTTTCTAAGAATATTAAAAACCAAAAACACCCATAAAATTAGACGAATAACTTGTCCTAAAACAGTGGGTTTTGAGTTATTTCAAACTTCTCTCATTTTTACATCAATATTTTTTTTCTGTCGGTAGTAATTTTCCCAGTGAAATCCATTTTTTTAATAATGTTTATGAGAGCTGCTGTTCAACATACTGTAACCTTGGGTCTATCATTTTGGACTGCAATTGAAGATATAGAATATTAAAAGTAACCTTTAGTTACTTTTTGTACCTCTTGTTAGATATGTGGAGTCTAATGATGTATTTACTTATTAGAAATAGAAATAGAAATTAATAAATACAAATGAATAATATGTTTACTTTCTTAAATAAGAAGTGGAATGAGAATTAGTATGGTGGGTCTCACTTAAAATTGAGAATGATTACTAGAGTTCTTATTCTCCCAGAGAAGTGGGAATATGATTCTCATTCTCTAAAATGATTATATTACCCTACTTAAACTTTACACTTATCATTTTATCCTTCATCATTATTATTATTATTATTATGGATAATAATTATAATATTATTGCTATTATAATTATAATAATTACTATTACTATTACTGCTGCTTGCTGCAGCTGCTACTACTACTATTATTATTATTATTATTATAGTGATTTTATTATTAATATTAATTATAATGATTAATAATATAATAATATTGCTATAATAATAATAATAATAATAATAATAATAGTAGTAGTTGTTGTTGTTGTTGTTATTATAATTATAATAGTAATAATATTATAATTATTGTCCATTATAACTAATATTAATAATAAAATTATTATTATTATTATTATTATTATTACTACTACTACTACAACGATAAATTAAGGTCAGTTTAATAACTTGTAACTATTAATTTTAATTTTAAGATAAAGTAAACATATTAATGACAATATAGTTCATTCCAATTTTGATTCTCATAACTAAAGTAAATAATTTATTATGATTCTCATTCCCTATTCCGATTCCACTTCATTCTGATTTTAACCCATTCCGATTACTGATTAGTAAACACACTATAATATTATTGCAAAGGATTGTAAGATTCTAATCCGTAACCCTTATTGCCAAAATTACAGGTAAGAATTCTTTCATATGGATCGGTCCAAGACCAAACATACACATCACAGACCCTAAAATGATAAGGGAAATTTTTTTGAAGTATGATATCTTTCAAAAAGCGAGAAGCCCACTTGTGAAGTTGCTGGTCACTGGGATGGCGGACTATGCTGGTGAACAGTGGTTTAAAGTTAGAAAAATCGCCACTCCAGCTTTCCATCATGATAAGTTGAAGGTTCCTTTTCACCTTTATAGTTCGTTTAATCACACACAAACACACACCATTTTCAATATGCCTGTTCATATTGTTACCTGACCTATAACAATGTTTGACAATTTCTTCAATTTTTTTTTCATAAGAATATGTTACCTACAATTCATAAGAGCTGTAACGACATGCTGAGGAAATGGGAGATTTCGGTTTCAAAGGATGAGTCCTGTGAGTTCGATGTGTGGCCTCATATTCAAACTTTGACAGCAGATGTGATTTCTCGAACAGCATTTGGCAGTAGCTTTGAAGAAGGAAGAAAAATATTTGCAGTGCTAAGGGAACAAATTAATCTTCTAATTCAAGCTTCATTTTTTGCTTATATTCCAGGATGGAGGTAATTTTAATTATTAATCAACTTAAATTACTCCTCGTAGTACTCTTGGTGACCTGAGCTGTGCTAATTTTTTAAAGATATTATATCAGGTGTGTATTTATAAAACAACATAAGATTAGAAGTGGTCTTCTAAATAAAGAATCCTTATTATTATAGTGTAGAAAAGTGTTGTCAAATGTTTTAGCATATAAATAATATAATAATAATAATAATAATAATAATAATAGTAGTAGTTGTTGTTGTTGTTGTTATTATAATTATAATAGTAATAATATTATAATTATTGTCCATTATAACTAATATTAATAATAAAATTATTATTATTATTATTATTATTATTACTACTACTACTACAACGATAAATTAAGGTCAGTTTAATAACTTGTAACTATTAATTTTAATTTTAAGATAAAGTAAACATATTAATGACAATATAGTTCATTCCAATTTTGATTCTCATAACTAAAGTAAATAATTTATTATGATTCTCATTCCCTATTCCGATTCCACTTCATTCTGATTTTAACCCATTCCGATTACTGATTAGTAAACACACTATAATATTATTGCAAAGGATTGTAAGATTCTAATCCGTAACCCTTATTGCCAAAATTACAGGTAAGAATTCTTTCATATGGATCGGTCCAAGACCAAACATACACATCACAGACCCTAAAATGATAAGGGAAATTTTTTTGAAGTATGATATCTTTCAAAAAGCGAGAAGCCCACTTGTGAAGTTGCTGGTCACTGGGATGGCGGACTATGCTGGTGAACAGTGGTTTAAAGTTAGAAAAATCGCCACTCCAGCTTTCCATCATGATAAGTTGAAGGTTCCTTTTCACCTTTATAGTTCGTTTAATCACACACAAACACACACCATTTTCAATATGCCTGTTCATATTGTTACCTGACCTATAACAATGTTTGACAATTTCTTCAATTTTTTTTTCATAAGAATATGTTACCTACAATTCATAAGAGCTGTAACGACATGCTGAGGAAATGGGAGATTTCGGTTTCAAAGGATGAGTCATGTGAGTTAGATGTGTGGCCTCATATTCAAACTTTGACAGCAGATGTGATTTCTCGAACAGCATTTGGCAGTAGCTTTGAAGAAGGAAGAAAAATATTTGCAGTGCTAAGGGAACAAATTAATCTTCTAATTCAAGCTTCATTTTTTGCTTATATTCCAGGATGGAGGTAATTTTAATTATTAATCAACTTAAATTATTCCTCGTAGTACTCTTGGTGACCTGAGCTGTGCTAATTTTTTAAAGATATTATATCAGGTGTGTATTTATAAAACAACATAAGATTAGAAGTGGTCTTCTAAATAAAGAATCCTTATTATTATAGTGTAGAAAAGTGTTGTCAAATGTTTTAGCATATAAATAATTTCCGCGTGCCTAGCACTTAATTATGAGAATTGTTTATTGGTAGGTTTGTGCCTAATAGACTGAATAGAAAATTGAAAAGCAACCACAATGAAATGGGAGAACTGGTAAAGGGTATCATTAAGAAAAGAGAGGAAGCTCTGAAAGTTGGAAAAGCCAGCAATAATGATGACTTATTGGGTATCTTGATGGAATCAAATCACAAAGAGATTCAGGAGAAGGAAACTGGAATGAGTATTGAAGAGGTGATTGAAGAGTGCAAGCTGTTCTATCTAGCTGGGCAGGAAACTACTGCATCATTGCTTGTGTGGACAATGGTTTTGTTATGCATACATCCTGAATGGCAAGAACGAGCAAGGGAAGAGGTTTGTCAAGTTTTTGGAAATAGAGAACCAAAATTTGAAGAACTGAACCAGTTGAAAGTAGTAAGTAATCTTACTCTTACTTAAATATCTATAGCTTTTCTAATTTGTCGAAAATTTTGGGAAGACTCAATTTCTTGTTAATTTTCATGTGTCAAAGTCTGGATTTACAAAATATAAATTTGAACTACGATTAGGACTCTAGGCTGGTGTAGAATTTTTTTATTCTAATCATAGATCAAATTTGGAATTTGGAATATCCAAACATCTGCACTTGAAAACTACTTCTCCTTAACTTGACACCACTTGAATTTCTTAACCTGACCAGTGTTTGTCAATATTTTACTATCAAAGATAGAGGAAGCCACATAAATTAGGGAAAATCTTGGGAGGTGCCAACAGTACTGTGACATCGTACCACAACATCAGAATTATAACAATTAAAAATAACAAAAATATAGCATACTAATGATATTTGATCTCCTTAATTTATGGTCTTCACCCCCATTTTCCAATCAATTCCATGTATTTCTAAAATTACATTTTATCTATCTTTTTCTAATTTTCATCTCTCAAAAAAAAAATTGCTTAGTTTTTTATTGAATAGAATTGAAAAATTATTGGAATATGAATTAAAGATAATGACTAATAGAACCAATTCAATCGAAAAGAAAGCTTGCTCAGTTTCATATATTACCGAGGATTGTTGCATGCTTATAAACTCATTGGAGCTGACAGAACCCAAAAATCTCTCTGAATATTAAGAAGTACCTGTACTCAAGTCTTATTGAATTATTTAATGAAAAATTATAACAAAACCAACAAGTTATCTGAAATTCCATTTATTACAAATCTGGAAAATTATTTTAAAGAGCTTAACAACTAGAAGTCCCAAAGCTTAAACAAAACTTTTAATTAAAGAATAAGAGCCTTTGCACCATCAAGTAGGCTGACTTTAAAAAATGAACAGTACAACTTATTTGAACCCGGAACCACGTGGGTGGAAAAGTAAGTAAAAAACATAAAAATAGAGGTGAGTGATAACTCAGTGAGTGGAGTGTTTTCATTAGAAAAATATAATATAAGCACATGTTTACAGCATTAACAACTGGGAAAACAAATTTAAAAAAAAAAAACAAACAAGGTACCGAAGGTAATAAGCTGGTCATACACCCATGATGCTACATCTGCATAGGCAAAGTAAGGAAATATAAAATAGAGTGGCCATACACCTGGCATAACTATCATCTCTTAGGCAGAGCAATAAATCAAGCTGGTCGTACATGAAATATAAGTGTGCAACCCAAGAGGGAGGGTGAATTGAAATTTTAAAAATTATCCTAGCAAATTCACACAACAAGCAATCTAATGTCTTAATAAAAATTGAAAGCGATAAGTTCAATGAAAGGTAATAACAAATGAGTAAGGGAGAAGAGAAACAAACACATGAATTTTTATGTGGTTCGGCAATTCCCATCTACGTCCACGCCTCCAAGCGATCCAACCTTGAGGATTTCACTATCCGATCCTTTCCAAGGCTTCAACCGTTTACAATTGACTTCAAGGTGTCAATGAACCTTTACAATAAAGAGATTATCTCCCAATCTCTTCACTCAAGTGTCTCACACTCTCAAACTCTTACAAGTAAGATGAAGAAATGAAAATTACAATAAAACTCACTCTCAAATAGTAGATATTCAAAAATGAAGAACAAGAGATGATTCAATGTTTTTGTGATTTGCGAATTGAGAGCTCAAGATATCTTGTGTGCTTTTTGTTTTTGCTTGTTGGAGAGTTTGAAAATGAATTGGATTTGAGTTTATATAGTTTGAGCTCAAAAACTAGCCGTTATGGACATTTTGGTCATAACTGGCTTACCGTTTATGGACATCCGGTTAGCCGCTTAATGTTACCGTTACAGCCACAATTTTGAATTTCGTACCGTTTCTTCAAACATCCGGAATTAACCTTAATAAATTTGTAATCAGTCTCCAAGAACAATGAATTTCCTTGTTTGAAGAAATAATTCCCGTCTGTGGTACAGGTAAGCAAATTGAGTACTATCCAATGTACTTAGATTATGCAGTAGTTATGGCCATGGGGGTTGGTTATTGGAAATGATAAAACCTACAAAAATGTCTAGGGTTCAAATCCCTTCTCATACCGGGAATGGGAAGGGATTTGTTATATGTATGGAATATTTTAAAAAATCATAATTTAAAATTTACTACTAGTGATAGCTTATTCTGCAAACCAAAATACGGGAAATCCAGTGAAAATTTAGAACCTTAGCTAAATTTTTTTCCCCCTCAAATGATTCCGTTTTCTGTTGTAGGTAAGCCAAATTCTGTACGAGGTACTGAGGTTATATTCACCAGCACCTCTGCTTACTCGAGCTAATGTTAAGGAGATTAAGCTAGGAGAAATTGTTATACCACCTGGAGTTTTACTTTCATTGCCAATAATGCTTGTTCATCATGATCATGAATACTGGGGCGATGATGCAAAAAAGTTCAACCCAGATAGGTTTTCAGAAGGAGTGTCAAAGGCATCGAAGAATCAAATTTCATTCTTCTCATTTGGTTGGGGTCCTCGAATCTGCATTGGACAAAACTTTGCTTTGTTGGAATCGAAATTAGCTTTGGCAATGATTTTGGAGAAGTTCACTTTCCAGCTTTCACCAACTTATATACACGCTCCTACTCGTGGGGTAACTGTATATCCACAGCATGGTGCTAATATCATTTTACACAAAATTTAGTATGTATTACTATCCCAAGTTTTCAGAATTCATGCCGTATAATATATGTAGAGCAAGAACTTTACTATTTTGATGTAATTATTATGGTATTGTAGTTGTAGATTCAATATTTACCGTTTTAAATTTTCTCAGTACTCTTCGTTCAAATAAATTTAGAGATACAATTTTTTTTTTCTAATTAGTATACAAAGTTGATTAGGCCACTTGTGGTGAAAGCAAAAAAATAAAAACAAATTAACTTTTCGCGTTAAAAAAATATATTTAAATTAAATTTTAAAAAATAAAAATTGTTTTTAAAATGTGAGTCTCCAATCTAGAGTGGGTGAAAAACAGGGCCCAAATCTTGTCGTCTATACATTGGACCTAAATGAAATCCTACGGTTCAATTAGAGAAATAAATATGACAGATCAATGGTTTTGAAGCGTCTGTAACACTTTTTTTTTAAGGTTTTTTTTGGGTGTTTACATATCACATTTTGCAGATTGGACATCAATTTATATCCAATTAATAATTTTACGGATTTTAAATTGTCAATCTAATCAAATCCACAAATTGGTGAAATCCAATCCAACTCTAATCCATGTGTCTGCAGATTGAATGCGGATTTGATCCAATCCACCATTTTGCAAATTAGTTTACAGATTAAAAATTTGTAATTTTGTAAAATCCACAAACTAATTAAATATAAAAATTTAATATAAAAATAATTTTACTGCCGATCAAATTCAAAATTGAATAAGATTTAAATAAATTAATTATTTAAATAAAGTTAGAATAATACATTCAGATTTTCAAAATATAACACATTGAAAAGAAAAAATCTCATTTGTTTAGATTAATACATAAAAATTAACTAATTATGAAAATTAACTATTTAGGAAGTTTTATTTGCTTATTTATTTGTCTTTTTATTTTATATTATTATGAATGAAATATAATATGATATTAACGTAACTAAATTTTAACTTATTTTGTTATTAGTAAGTAGTAATGCCACATTACAAGTTTATTTTTTAATTAAATAAATTTTTTAATTTTTTTTTTGCGGATTCATGAATTTTTGTGGATTTATAGAAGTAAATCTATATCAAATCATCCTTTATCCTTATCATCAATAAGATTTCAATCTATATAACAATCCAAGCCTTTTTGCGAAGTACCCTAACCCGATATTTGGTGGGAGAAAATAGAAGGGCTAAGGAGAAGAGGATGAGTGTAAAGGAGAGAGAGAAAGGAGAGAAAATAAGATGAAAAGAGTGTGGATTATAATTCTATGTTCGGTTGACAATGAATTTATCTCTTCTCTCTTATTTCTTTCCCCTCCCCTCCTCTCCTTTCCTCTCATTTCCTACCCTTTTCTCTCCTTTCATTTATTCAAACCAAACATAATATGTCAATACTAGAACATATAAATTACAAATTCTTTATAAACAAAAGATTATTCATAGTCATTAATAAAATGGGCATTTTAATATGTAAAACAATAGCTTTTCTATTTCTATAGTGAGTGGTTTTTTCTTGATCATTGAAGTGGAGACTTCGAGAAAAGTAAGTATATAATGAGATGTACACATATAGTGAATTATGATATAGTTTAACGTGAATCATTGATCATGATTCACACAAGCTTTAAAAAGCTTAATCGACCTTAATCCTGGGTAAATAATGAACTTGCATTCATGTCCTATGTCTTATGACTTATTATGGAGTAAGATTTATATAAATAGTCAAAACCTGGATAGCTTCGAGAGACTTTTTCATGGATAGTAGGAATATATATACATACAAGATGGAAATATGCTAATCATGCTTACCTTATCTATTTGTAGTACTTGGTTATTTAAATCTGTAGCTGTATTTTATTAAATAAATTGTTTAGTGAATGATAATATATATTTGTAATATATTTACAAATATAAATATATTAAAAGTGATTATTAGAAGAAATAGTGACTTATGGGTAAATATATGATTATAGAGGCATGACATTTATCATAAGCCGAGCTCTAATTTTGAGCATTAGATAAAAGGGTCAATTAAGTGGTTGTTATTGGTCTAAGACTAAGGCTAAAATTAATTAAAAAGAGTTTTAATTAATTGGGTTTTATTTAACTACATAGGTAATTAGAGTGCAACTTTAGGCTTTTAGTGGAATAGACTATTAATTAAGTAGTTTTCATGTATTAAGTAACACTAGAAAATGTTCCTTTAATAAAGGTTAAAATTATCATTTTTTCACTTATAATATTTATTAATGCGTTCATAACTTATAAATTATCTTAATACTCCTCCAATAGAATTTTATGTTAAATTAAATTATAATATGTCAATTTTATCTTAATTTTATATTATAGATAAATTTCAAGAATAAAGGAGAAATCGGAACCAAAAGTCGGAGACAAAGAGGTTGGATTGCATTAATATAAAAAATAAAATAATAATAAAATTAAAAAAAAAAAAAGAAGTGGAGCCACGTTGCCAAGATTAGTCAAGTGACAAGTGGCTATCACTTGCTTCTCTATTGCATTATGAAAAAATAATAATAATAAAATTAAATAATATTAAAATAAAGAGAAGGAAGAGGTAGCTCCTGCCCATGCGCCGGGAGGGGGGGGGGGGGGGGGGGGGGGGGGGGGGGGGGGGGGGGGGGGGGGGGGGGGGGGGGGGGGGGGGGGGGGGGGGGGGGGGGGGGGGGGGGGGGGGGGGGGGGGGGGGGGGGGGGGGGGGGGGGGGGGGGGGGGGGGGGGGGGGGGGGGGGGGGGGGGGGGGGGGGGGGGGGGGGGGGGGGGGGGGGGGGGGGGGGGGGGGGGGGGGGGGGGGGGGGGGGGGGGGGGGGGGGGGGGGGGGGGG
Organism: Citrus medica; assembly: GCA_002013955.2. NCBI lineage: Eukaryota > Viridiplantae > Streptophyta > Magnoliopsida > Sapindales > Rutaceae > Citrus > Citrus medica. The sequence continues at coordinate 349,046 of MKYO02015565.1, forward strand.
GGGGGGGGGGGGGGGGGGGGGGGGGGGGGGGGGGGGGGGGGGGGGGGGGGGGGGGGGGGGGGGGGGGGGGGGGGGGGGGGGGGGGGGGGGGGGGGGGGGGGGGGGGGGGGGGGGGGGGGGGGGGGGGGGGGGGGGGGGGGGGGGGGGGGGGGGGGGGGGGGGGGGGGGGGGGGGGGGGGGGGGGGGGGGGGGGGGGGGGGGGGGGGGGGGGGGGGGGGGGGGGGGGGGGGGGGGGGGGGGGGGGGGGGGGGGGGGGGGGGGGGGGGGGGGGGGGGGGGGGGGGGGGGGGGGGGGGGGGGGGGGGGGGGGGGGGGGGGGGGAGGGGGGGGGGGGGGGGGGGGGGGGGGGGGGGGGGGGGGGGGGAGGGAGAGCCAGAGCACGACAGAAAAAAGAGAGAAAAAGAAGAGAAGAGAGGAAGCAGAATCAGAGAAAAGGCAAAGAAGTGCAGAAGGGAGTGAATGAAAGCATTCACTAAGAAAAAAATTTATTCTCTTTTCTTTTGTAGTTAAATTTCTTGTAATTTATTTTGAAAGTTTGAATTTTAATTCATAAATAAATTTAGTTTTATTTTTAATTTTAATATTTTAATTTTAATTATGTGTAATATAATTTCAACAATTATTTTTATTTTAATTAAGTTTAGCTAAATAATAATAATTAGGGTAAGGTAAAACTCTTAGTAGAAAAATATAATTTATCAAATTCTATTTTTAATTATATAAATTAAATTATTTTGTATTTGATTTTATCTATTTTTATATTTAGAAATTTTGATTTACTGTAGACAAATAACGGAGTTTGGTATAATAAATTCTTAATACAAAGCATGGTAAAATGGTATTTTGACTTTTTGTAGATAACTTGAATTTTGGTACATTAAGTATTTAATTCATAATAAATTAATGGAAAAATAATGATGATTTATTCAATAAAATCTTTTGGACAATATACAAGACAAAAAGAAAAGAATTTGTTAAATTATATTTTCTACTAAGTGAGTACATAGCCCTAACTACTTTATTTCTATAGTTTCACTTAAATTAAATGGCATGTATTTAAATTTTATTTTTCATTTTTAGACAATTTAAAGAAAATTGCAAATTAAATTTTTTCTCTATGGACCAGGCCCAGACTCACTGGATTATATTATAATAGGACACTGTTGAAGTTGAGAGTAATCAACACTTTTTAAGTTGTGTCATGTATCATGAGATGATTGGGCTTAACTATTAAGTTGGAGCTAGAAAGCTCATGGGTCTGCAGTCCTTCTACTAGCTCAATTCTTAGTAAAACTTTGACTCTAATAAGTCTCTCTGTAAATGAGATCGAATTAGAATAGAAGTATCTTTACGTATAGATTTTTTGAAAAAGAAATACATAGTTATATGATTTTCATCTCCTGCACGGTCTTTAGGGCTTTCTACCTGCCCACACATGTGAAGGAGAGACTATTGAGGATAACAGAGAAAATTGTAGTCGATTTCTTCTATGATCCTTCACCAGAATTTTACGGTATGTTTCTAATCCTATTCGTATAACTATAGTCAAGAAAAATTTCTAGCTTCAAATATATGAAAAATTATTTTTCAAATTTAATTTTCGACAAGACCTCACTTGTAAGTGCTTACTTTCTCTACACTCTCTTACAATGCTCAAATCTCTTAAACCCTCATATTTTGGAAACATTTTCTCCAAATGAAATGGTTTAGTATTTATGAGAGAACATTACTGTGCATGCATTCAATTATCACAACAAAATGTCAACCAATTTCATCTTTTCTAACAAATGGTGCCAAAACTTTGACCATACAAGAAGAGTTGAGAAAAAGTTGTTTTACTTGGTAAACAGATTGTGAAAGAGTTTAACATCCTTGGGATTGCATTGTTGAGAGTGAAGAATTCAGTGGTAGGAATCTTACAAAACAATAACCTATCAAGAGTTGTCGAGGGTTTTACCGGCATAGACCATTTGATGCTTAAGTTAGAGATTGAGATTGGCACAATAACAAATAAATAATAAAAAAAAGAAAGAGAGTAATAGGTATAATCATAAGTATAATTAAGTTAGGAAAATGTATCCCTTATCTTATAGAATTTGAATTTGATGAGGATTAGGACTTGTATTGTTTATCTTGTTTAGATTAAAACATGTTGTTGGATGTGGTCCTCAAGCTCGAGGGCCTATTCCTTTATATCATCGGGTCAAGTTTAGTAAAAATATGAGTATCACAGGAGTTTGCTCAGGTTTGGGTGTTTACTAGACCCGTTTCCTTTGCTTTTCTTTATTTATTTTATTGGTTTATCTTATTATGTTTTGCTACTATTCCGACTATGGTTGGGAAAATTAAAAAAATGAATTAGATTTAAATCAATCTGATCGAATTTTGGATTGTTCAAATTGGTAAAAAAAAACTCATATGAATGCAATCAGAACTCAAATCCAACTTGAGTATGTGGGGATCGGATGAATAATTCGAACAAATTTGGATTCAGATCAGATTTGAATGTGCTAAAAAAAATAAGATGATTTGAAATCACCTTCAAGTTGCAATACAAAATTAAAATCACACAAATTAAGAAAAATAATGTAGTAGGCTAGCAAATGGAGAAAAAGAAAGATAGAAAATGAAAGTGTCCATTTTAACATCAATTCTTTTGTTAAGATCTTTAGTAACAGTTGCATCCCAAAAGTAAGAAAGCTGAATCAAACGATTAACTTTACAATCACCAAAAAACAAGAAGACTAACATGCAAGCAAAATCAAAAATAGATTCACAAGCAATTCAAAAGATCCAAAACTCTATAAGTTCTTCAAAGTCAAAAGTATCTATTCTTACAACCCTTGCAATAAATAAATAAATTCAGCGGCTAGGTTTGGGACTTCAACTTTTGCTTGCGCCTTCAGCTGGTATCATGGCAATAAGTGGCTCATAGGCTTAGCAGATGTTGGTTGGGACATCATTGGCATGTAGTTAGGGATTTGAGACTTGACAACTAATTGGCTTTTTCTCAAAAAGATTGGTTGGGTCGTGTAGCTGCAAGTGCTTCTTCGATTCTTTCTATTCTGATTTAGGATTTTAAGGATTTAGGGCTATCTGTTCCCAACTATTGGTTCCAGAAATTTGGAGGAATTAAGAAAAAGTTGTGTTACTTGGGAAACCGGCTATGAGAAAGCTTAACATCCTCGATATTACCAAAGTTGAAAGTGAATAGCTTGGTACTAGGAATCTTGCAAAACAATAACCTATTATGGGTCACTGGGGTTGTTGCCGACGTAGACCCTAATTAAGTCAAAGATCGAGAGTGGGACGATAACAAAAAAATAATAAGAGAGAGAAAAGATAGTAGGAGAAATATTTGGAGGATATTGTATCGCCTCCTCCAATAAGCCTATTTCTCCTCCTGTACCTATTTCTCTTTATAGTCCTACCTTTGAATGGTGATCTCTTTATATATGAGAAATAATCATAACTATCTCTTATTTTATAAGATTTTAGTTGGATGACGATTAACACTTGTATTGTTTTATCCTGTTTAGATTAGGATATGTTATTGGATGTGGGTTCTTAGGCTTGAGGTTTTATTTATTTATGTCATCGATCTAATTTTGTATTAATATGGGTATAACAACATGCATGCGGCTCCAACACTTCCAAATTATCAATTTTGGTGCTCACCGAAGGCACAATCAAGACATATGAGCTTTTGACTTTTCAACCGAAAGTCTTGGCTTTTATTTAATTTTCTTTTCCTATCACACACACATATTAAAAATATTCCAACCCAAAATCTTAGATTTGGTAAAATCCGAAACAGCTATTAAATCTTATAATTTAATAGTAATAGCATTATACTATTACACCATACAATTTAATTGCTTTTTCAAACTTTAATAAATCTAAAATCTTGGACCATATGCATATGTGTATATATATATATATATGGGATAGATCAAGAGTTCTCTAAAATTATACTTAATTTTACACTAATTTTAAATTTTTAAATTTAAAACATATCAACGGTGAGGATTTAATAGATTAACTGACATTAATTTTTTTACTTTTTATCATTAAGGTACGTTTTCTCTCTCCTCTCATCCATCTTCTTCCCGAATGCTTTCTCCCCCTCTCATCCATCTAAATAAAAATTTAGAAAGAGTTTATAAAGTATATTTCTTTTTATCGATAAACAAAGGAAATTTTAAATTCAAGCAATTTCACTCGAACAAGGTAGCATTGTTGTATATTGATTTGACATCATGGGGTTATCCCCCAACCTCCAACGAAGTAAAACAAATTTAAAAAATTGAAAACTTGTGTACAGGTCATGGAAAGCAAAGAAAAATCTTTATTGAAGGGAAAAAAAATCAATCTAAGGATTTGAAGATACAATTCTTTGCACGGTGTTGTCTCAACTGCAAAACTATTCCTTAAACAAACTATGAATGGTGCTTTCTTCATTCAAGAGCACGTAAAACAATAAATTGATAAGTTCCTACCGTGTGCATTACAATTGACAAAATTTTGTTCTTGATATTACTTGCCACTATACTAGTGTCTGATATTGGGCAATAGAACGGTGGAAAAAGCTCATAACTCTCAAACTTCTTCAACCTACAATAGAGAAATTAAGGGTTTAGCGACCAACGGATTCTCCAGGAATCTTTAAATCGAAAACTAAGTTTGACAAATTGAACATTTAGTTGTTTTCTTAAGTTTAATTGAGAGTTCAAATGACCTGAGGGAGACTCATTAATTTGAGAATAGCTTTGGATGAGATGAGAATAGCTTTGGATGAGAGGAGAGAAAGCGTTGGGGAAGAAGATAGATGAGAGGAGAGAGAAATCGTGCATTAATGATAAAAGGTAAAAAGATAAATGTCATTTAATCTATTAATTCCTCACCATTGATATATTTTAAATCCAAAAATTTAAAATTAGTGTAAAATTAAATGTAGTTTTAGAGGGCTCTTGATCCGCCCATACACACACATATATATAGTTTTTTTTAAGTGGGGATATTTTTACTTTATTAAAATAAAAATATTTATAAAATAAAATAAAAATATAAATTTTAATACATTAAAAACTGTATTTTTTTGTTTGTTTAATATTGAAATTTTTTTTTGTCTATTACTGACATCGAAGATATCCTCACACACACACTCTCTCTCTATAGATATAGGCACTTAAGAGAGCTCTAGATAGCACAATCTCTCTCTTTCTCTCCTCTCTTTTTAATCCAGTGAAAATGGAGACTACAGTTCGGTCTGTATTATTCTCCTTTGCTTTCTCTACAATTATTCTAGCGGTAGCATGTGCCTGGTGGATGCTACTGAATTGGGTATGGCTAAAGCCAAAGAAGCTAGAAAAGTTTCTCAGACAGCAAGGATTCTCCGGAAACTCCTACAAAGTATTGCAGGGAGACATAAAAGAACTTGCCAAGACAACTAAAGAAGCTAAAAACAAACCCATCAGCCTCTCCGATGATATCGCCCCACGAATTCTGCCTTTCCACCATCATATCATCACCAATTACGGTTCGCCTTCCTACTAATTTATCTCATACAGCTTTACTTGCTAATAATTTTTCTTTCCTCGTATATCAATAAAATTAATTAGGGTTCAATTTTTTGTAATTTTTTTGAATTACTTCTTATAATTGTATTTTAAAGGGAAAATGAGAATGACACTTAAGTCCTTGATATTTCTTACTTTTACCTCTTTGGCAATTAATATTTTAATTACTTATTACATCCTTAATGCTCAAATCATAATTAAAAAAAATATTTGTTTTTATTCTTTTTCCGTTTAGTTATTATTATAAATTCACTCTATCGGCATATGATGATATTATGTATTTGTCAAAAGAATTAAAAGTTTTGTATGTTAAAAAGTCATATTACTCTTTAAGAATAAATCTCAAACATTAAAATTAAAATTATGTCATGAAAGTAAGAGTAATTAAAAAATGAAAAATATTAGGGACCTATGGGTTATTCTCCCAAAAGCAGCAATAATAATAATAATCGTATTTGAAAATTTTCAATCTCTATTTCTAAAGATTTCCTATAATTTTTTAAACTATATATCGAACGAGGATAGACAAAGATTTTTTTTTTTTTTAATAATCAATCTCTATGTCTTTAATTTTTCCATTCTGTGATAAGCTTTTTTAGTATCCACATGATGGTCTCAGTTCACTCACAGTGATTCATACCAACCATAAGAACTAATAAATTAATAATGACATGCCAGCGGGCTCCTAGGCCATTTTATTTTTAGAGTGTAAGGTGCAATTTTGTGATATATTATACTATGCTCTTCACAATAAAATAAAAATTCATTTGAAAAGTATTCACCAGCTCTACCAGTACCAATCACTTTAATTTTCGCTTCCTTTTTATCCTCAACTTGAGCTTTAAAATGTTTAAAGAAAACAAAAGCTTCATCATTATAGACATTAAATGCACATAAGTAAATTTTGAAAGTTTGTGTATTATGTTGCATTCTTATTATATATCTTCCTATCTTTATCATTTAGTTTTAGGTTAGGCGTCATTTGATATTATCAGTAAAACATTAAAGGTAATTTATTTTATAAGTTTCAACAAAAATAGTGTTTGATAAAATTTTTTAAAAATTATTTTATTTTATTTTGACAATAACTTTTGTGGGCTTTTGTAGATAGGTGGAGAGTTGCTTTTTAAAAGCACCTTATTAAAAAACTATTGCACACTTAAAGTTCCTGTTATAATTAAGTTTGTAACCCTATTATTTTAACAAAACAAATGATTATAGGGAAAAGGACTTTTATATCCTAAGATTTGGAGAAATTGTCATATAAATCCTCAAGTTTTTAATAAAAGAGGTCAAGGCTCCCTGTTGATTATAATACCTTTTGACTCTGTTAATTAAAAAAAAACTCTAATATTTTATAATAAATAGAAATATATAATAGAAAATAAATATAATAATATTAAATTTAAAATAATTTCGGTATTTAAAAGATAGTTTAACATTTTACAATTTATTAGACATCTTTATTATATTAAATTAAATTTTATAATATTAAAAACATTGTAATAAAATAAATATATAAAATTTTAAATTATTTTGAATATTAAACAAAATAATTTTAATATTATTAATAGATTCTTGTCGTTACTATATTTAAGTGATATTATGATTAAAAAAAATGGATCTTAGTGTCCCTTATTAAAAATTCGGGGGTGTGCACGACTATTTTTCCACATTAGATGTCTTTTTTATGATTTATTATATTTTTACATGAACTCTATGATAAAAATCGTAACCATAGTTTATCATATTACCACAACTACATATTACTTTTTATTTTATATAGATTTATGTATTATGTTATGAATTTTATTATACCTATATAATATATTATAAAGTTCATTAGATTTTAATTAACCGATTTGTTCACTTTTTGCATATTTATGTATGTTAAAATGAAAAAAAAAACGTGTCGAGAATATTTACTAAACTTACTCTGAAAAAATAAAAGAGAATTTAAACTTATGTTCACCTTAATTATTACACAATAAATAATATTTTGGTAATAAAATTTACTAAATACATATATTTTGCTTTTATAAAATAAAGACAAATTGCATAAAATTGGGATGACGTGTGTGCTTACGTAAGACAGCCAGACGAAAATTCATTAGCTTAACCAGTAGACAACCGTTGTGATTTTGAAAGCCCACACTTTTGCTTTTGTTTGAGGATGAAGGATGAGCACCATGACGCACTAACATACGACAAAAGAGGGGTGCTAATCGTTATCCTTTCCAAACCCCTTTTTTCTCGTATCTTCTTTAATTCCTAAAATAGCCTTTATGAAAATTTCTAGCATTCTAATAAAGTTGGTAATTTATGAAAATTTCATAAAATTATATTTTCTATAAAAATAAATTTTTAAGTGAAAAAATACTTTAGATCAAATTCTTAGTGCCTATTTGGTATGGCTTATTTAAGAGGTATAAGTGTTTATTTAATTGTATAAACACTTTTTAAAATTTTTTATGGTGTTTGATTATTTTTTTAGTAGAGTTTTTTTAACTTAAATAAGCCGATTTACCTCTACTAGCAAAAGTCCAAAATTTGAGCTTTTGGGAGTAGAGGTTATAGAACTTTTCTAAAAATATATAATATAAAAAAAATTACACAGTTTAATAGTTCAAAAGTACTTTTTTTATTGACAACCAAACACCCAATGACTTTTTATCCAAAAGCTCTATTGGTATAAGCTCTAGTACTATAAGCTCTACTGTTATAAGCTCTATTTAATAAGCTATACCAAACGGAGCCTTAGTCTTTTACAATTGACTTTTAAAAAAATGGTAAGTTTTAACATTTTTTAGTGGAGAAAAAAATTAGGAGAAAAATCATATGTAGATTTAATTAGATAAGACTTTAAAGTTAATGCAATTTAGAATATAAATGAAAAAGTTTTAAAAACATAACAAGAGGGATTTTATAAGAAAAATGTAGGGGTGCCAATAACATCACTCGAGAAAAACTTAAATAGTACTGAACTATCATTTTAATCTGCTGAAGTGATAAGATTGGTTTATTATTATATATTTTATCATTTGGTGAAGTAGTAAGTAAATAACAAGACTCTTCTTTTTATTTTATGTCTCAAAGTAAAATTCATTAATAATTTCATTTTAGGATTTAATATTTTGTCAAATGATAGGGTGTCAATGGCTGCTCCTTTACTTCAATAGGCTAAAATTGTAGGCTGTTCCTGTTGTTTTTCTCCAAATATGGCATTAGACACATTTTTAGATTCATGAAAAATTATCGGGTACACTTCTAGTGCACTGATCTCTTTCCAATTACTCGTTCTCATCATCATCATTATTATTGTTATGCGCACTAATTATAAAAATATTTATACACACGACATAAAGAATAATGCAAAATTGACCAAAAAAATTAAAATATTAAAAGGGATCTTGTTTAATCATGACAAGATAGGACAATCGAGTAAAATATTGTTTTACTTTAAGTGAGACTATTTGAATTAAAAAATATTACTTAGTGAACTCATTTTTTTTATAAACCCACTATTAAAATCTAAAAAGTAATTTTTCACTGTACACCATAAATTTTAAAAATAATCTTTATTATAAAATTACCATGGACTGCTTTCTCAACTTTTAACACCCATCATTAACTTCCTAATATATAGGATCAGGTTACGGTATAATTGTAGTACCGTACTACAGTTGCATCTAGCTGTTGGATACACTTAGATTGATGGGGTTCACTGACATCTAACGGCTGGATGCAACTGTGATACGGTACCACATTTGCACCAAAAATTTCCCCCAATATCTATGAGGCATGTCAGTAGAGCAGGAGAATTTAACACTATCATTAGTGTCCATATTTAGAGTTTTAAAACAAATTGAGATTAACATGATAAGTCAAAGACCTATCAACGTAATAGAAGAGTGTGAACTATCCCTTTTGGCCCTCTTGAGGACGTCGATTTTCTCAAGTATTTTGCATTAAACTTTTCTTGTGGCGTCTATGTTTTGTCTTTATTAAATAGTGAAATTATTCTAAAATTACAGTCTGAAATTTAGAATAATAGAAGAATGTAGAAAACGAACTACATAGATAATTAAGGAGAGTAGATCTAGTATATTAGAATTACGGTTCATCAGAAAAATGGGTGTATAAAGTAGATTTTGTTTGTTTTTCTGTATTCTTGGACCTTAGATATAATTTTGATCAAGGGTGTGGTTTCATAATAAATTCTTTTAATTAAATAACGGACTTAAGAAAAAATTATGGATTCAAATAATCTCTCCCGTGTACTTTTATTTTCCTAACATTAAGAACCAAAAATACTCACAAGAGTAAACTAGAACTTTCACTCAAAGATAGGGTATTACTATAATTTCACTACAATTTTCAATTATGTCATTGTCAGTACAATCTTCTGTCAACATACTGTAAGCTTGGTTTATTACATTTTTTAACAAATTCTTTTGTAGAAATTGTTATGAGTGCGGATATGTTCAACATACTGTAAGCTTGGTATTACATTGGACTTCAATTAAAGATGTATTACAAGAGTGAAAAAAATACACGCTCAAATCTTGTGCTTATTGTTGGAGGGTGTGGCGGCGTAATTTTGAATGATATTTTAGTAGTCTTGGTTCCTCTTTATAATGAAACTTTGCAGTGGCTGAAATGGAGTAGCTCTCACGTTGGAAGTTAACCACTATAAATCTGTGCCCTTTAGCTTTTATTCTCTAATTTCTAGAAAAGGGTTAGGATTCTATAATTCATCCATAACACTTATGGCTAACAAAATATACTCCTAAAATTACAGGTAAGAATTCTTTCATATGGCTGGGTCCAAGACCAAATATAAACATCACGGACCCCAAAATGATCAGGGAAATTTTGTTGAAGTATGATATCTTTGAAAAACAGGTAAGCCCAATTTCGAAGCTGCTGGTCTCTGGGATGGTGGTGTATGAGGGTAAGCGGTGGTTTAAAGTTAGAAAAATCGCCACTCCAGCCTTCCATCAGGATAAGCTGAAGGTTCATTTTCAACTTTACACTTCATTTGATCAGACACACCATGTTTCATTGGCAATTCTTATTTTTACATGACCTGTAACATTAGTTGACAATTTCTTCCATTTTTTTTTATTAGAATATGTTACCCACAATTCAGAAGACCTGTAACGACATGCTAAGCAAATGGGAGACTTCGATTTCAAAGGAAGGATCCAGTGAGTTAGATTTGTGGCCTCATATTCAAACTTTGACAGCGGATGTCATTTCTCGAACAGCATTTGGCAGTAGCTTTGAAGAAGGAAGAAAAATATTTGAAGTGCTACGTGAACAAATGAATCTTTTGATTCAAGCTTTAATGTTTGCTTATATCCCAGGATGGAGGTAATTTTAGTTAATGAACTTAAATTAGTTCATCTAGTACCGATCCTATGGCCTGAGCTATACTAATCATTTAAAGATCTTGTGCCATGTGGGTGTGCCTTGAAAAATATTTTCAAATGTTTTAGCATATGAATAATTTCGGTGTGTCTTGCACTTAATTACGAGAATTTTTCATTTGTAGGTTTGTGCCAAATAGACTGAAAATTGAAAAGCAATCACCATGAAATGGGAGAACTGGTAAAAGGTATCATTGATCAAAGAGAGGAAGCTCTGAAAGTTAAAAAAGCCAGCAATAATGAGGACTTGTTGGGCATATTGATGGAATCAAATCACAAAGAAATTCAGGAGAAGGAAACTGGAATGAGTGTTGATGAGGTGATTGAAGAGTGCAAGCTGTTCTATCTAGCTGGGCAGGAAACGACTGCATCATTGCTTGTGTGGACAATGGTTTTGTTATGCATACATCCTGAATGGCAAGAACGAGCAAAGGAAGAAGTTTGTCAAGTTTTTGGTAATAGAGAACCAAAATTTGAAGAGCTGAACCAGTTGAAAGTAGTAAGTAATTTTACTCTTACTTAAATATCTATAGCTTTTCTAATTTGTTGAAAATTTTGGAATTCGTGACAATTTTTAGGCGTCAAAGTCTGGATTTACAATATATATGATTAGGATTCTAGGCTGGTGTAGAATTATTTTTATTCTAATCATAGGTCAAATTTGGAATATCCAAACACCCGCACCTGAAAACTACTTCTTAAGTTGATACCACTTGAATTTCTTAACCTGACCAGTGTTTGTCAATATTTTACCATCAAAGATAGAGGAGGCCACATAAATTGGAGAAAATCTTGGGAGGTGCAAACGGTACCGAGTCATCTTACCACAACATCAGAATTTTGTTCTGTGATTTTCACAACTAACCCACCTTAATATGTTTGTTATCACTCACCAAGAACAATGAGTTTCCTAGCTTGAAGAAATAATTCCAGTCTATGGTACAGGTAAGCAAATTGAGCTCTATACAAGTTTCTTAGGTTATGGAGTAGTTATGGCCATGGCAGTTCGTTATTGGAAATGATAAAACCTATAAAAATGTCCAGGGTTCAAATCCCTTCTTATACCGGCAGTGCGAAGGGATTTGTTATATATGTATGTAATATTTTAAAAAATCATAATTTAAAATTTACAGCTAGTAATAGCTTCTTTTGCAAACCAAAAGACGGGAAATAAGTGGAATTTAGGACCTTAACTAATTTTTTTTGGTCTCCCAAAATGTAGTAAAAGATTGCACAAATGATTCCGTTTTCTGTTGCAGGTAAGCAAAATTCTGTACGAGGTACTGAGGTTATATTCACCAGCACCTTTGCTTACTCGAGCTAATTTTAAGGAGATTAAGCTAGGAGAATTTATTATACCACCTGGAGTTTTTCTTTCATTGCCAATAATTTTTGTTCATCGTGATCATGAATACTGGGGCGATGATGCAAAAAAGTTCAACCCAGATAGGTTTTCGGAAGGAGTTTCAAAGGCATCGAAGAATCAAATTTCATTCTTCTCATTTGGTTGGGGTCCTGGAATTTGCATTGGACAAAACTTTGCTCTTTTGGAAGCAAAACTTGCTTTAGCAATGATTTTGCAGAAGTTCACTTTCCAGCTTTCACCAACTTATGTGCATGCTCCTACTCGTGGTATAACTGTATATCCACAGCATGGTGCTAATATCATTTTACCCAAAATTTAGTATGTATTACCATCGCAAGTTTTCAGAATTCATGCCATGTAATATATAGAGTAAGAACTTTCTTATTTTGAGGTAATGATTTGTTGTCACTGGATTAATCACACCCCAAGATCTAACTCAGACTCCAAGATTTAAGAATCAAACCTAAGCTAATTGAAACAACCATCAGATCAAAGAAACACAGCTCAAAGAATAAAGAATACACAAAAATTTAAGTGGTTCAAAACCTTTGAGGGTGCCTACATCCACTGGAGAACACAAAAACTTAAGTGGTTCAAAACCTTTGAGGGTGCCTACATCCACTGGAGAAAACAATTTAGGGAGCAACTTCATTAAGCTTTAAGTTTACAGAGATGATAACTAGCAATACAGAGAACACTCAGCAAAGCTTACTTCTCACTATAGCTTCCTTATCACTCTCTCCTCGATGCATCTAGACTAAACCAGAACCAGCATATATATATATATATATATATATATATAGTTGTTGCTGGCGTTACAGATCCAGAAGATTCCCTCCAAAATCAACAGCCTTAACTAACTGATCACGAGCTTCTCACGCGCAACTTAAAGCCTCCCTTAAATGACAACAAGCCATGCCGTTTATGCTTAGAATAGACATGTGTTAACCACGTGAGAGTTTAATGGTTTTGGACGACCTCACCAAGTTGTCGGTTCTGGAATCTTGATCAACTGAAATGACATGTCACTCATCTTTGCAACTTTAATACGACAAGTTGTTCACATGAGTTTGAGTTGATTTCAACAATCTCCACCTTAAACTCAACAATCATAGCTCCTTCATTTCTCATTGTCTTCTCCCCATCTGCAGCTTCTTAAAACCTAAAGATTCCTGCTAAGTTCATGCAAAGGACGAACTTGGCAGTGGGCACAACCTTGGTTAACATGTTAGCTGGATTTTCTTCAGTATGAATCTTCAACAACTTCACAGCCCCCCTTGATACCTCAAGCCTCACAAAATGCAACTTAACACCTATATGTTTTGTCTTCTCGTGATGAGATTGATTCTTGCTAAGATGTATAGCACTTTGGCTGTCACTGTATACTGTTATAGTCTCTTGCTTAGATCCCAACTCAGATGTCATGCCTTTCAGTCAAATTGCTTCTTTGAAAGCTTTAGTTGCTGTAGTATACTCTGCCTCTGTAGTGGACAAAGCCACTATATTATGTAATGTTGCTTTCCAACTAACTGTGCAGCCCCCCAGAGTAAACAAATACCCTGTCTGTAACCTCCTTTTATCAAGATCACTAGTAAAGTCAGCATCTACATAACCAATTAGTGTGTGTCCATTTTTATCTTCTCCACCATAAACAAAACCAACTTCCAAAGTCCCCTTCAGGTACCTCATAATTCACTAAATAGCTCTCCAATGTTCATAGCCTAGATTTGCCATAAACCTGCTCACCAAACTCACAGCATGTGAGATATCAGGTCTGGTGAGTACCATGGTGTACATGAGGCTACCTACTGCACTTGAATAGGGTATACAAGCCATTTTTTATTGTTCTGCATCAGTTTGAGGGCACTGACCAGCAGACAACTTGAAATGGTTTACCAATGGTATTTGCACTTGCTTAGCATTATTCATTCCAAACCTCATTAGAACCTTCTTAATGTAGCTCTGTTGAGTTAAGAACAAAATCTTCTTGCTCTTGTTCCTGATAATATCCATCCCCAAAATTCTCTTAGCTTTCCCAAGTTCCTTCATTTCAAATTCCCTACTCAAGAGTTTCTATAGATGATTAATCTCTTCCCTGTCATGACATACAATCAGCATGTCATCTACATACAGTAAGAGATATATCATTCCCCCTCCACTTGTCTCTTTGAAGTATACACAACAATCATAGCTGCACTTGTTAAAGGCATGTGTTATCATGAAGTTATCAAACCTCAGATACCATTGCCTAGGTGATTGCTTTAACCCATATAGATACTTTTTAAGTAAGCAGACAAGATCTTCTTTACCAGATGCCATATACCCTTCTGGCTGTTGCATTACAATTTTCTCTTGTAATTTACCATACAGGAAGGCTGTTTTTGCATCCATCTGCTCAAGATGCATATCCTGAACAACCACCAATGCAAGAATAATTCTGATAGAAGCATGTCTCACTACATGGGAAAATACTTCAGTGAAGGTAATTTCTTCATTTTGTGTTAAGCCATTTGCCACCAGTCTAGCCTTAAATCTTCTAGGCTCAGCTCCAGGTATCCCTTCTTTTATCTTGAAGATCCATTTATAGCTTATTGTCTTCCTCTTAGTCGGTTTTTCAATCAATTCCCAGGTTTTATTTTTTATCAGGGATGTCATCTCTTCATCCATTGCCCTATTCCATTCTAACTTGTTTTTGCCTATGATAACTTCTTGCTAAGTCCTAGGTTCATCATCATTCAGCTCTTGAGCAGCAGTCAAAGCATATGCAATTAGATCAGCCACTGCATATCTTTTACATGGTCTTATAGTCCTTCTCTTTCTATCTTTTGCCAATTGATATGTGTCCCCTTCACTTTCTGCTGATTCATGTTCAACACCAGCTTCAGGTTCTATTTCAGCACCCTCAATTTCTAGCTCAAGTTCTTTCAAGTTGTGAGGCTCCACTTGAAACTTCACTTTATCAGACTAGCACCTGATTCAGAGTTGTTAACATGACTCTTTGGTCTATTCAAAATCTCATCTTCATGGAAGGTTACATCTCTGCTTATAATGTACTGTGGTGGCTTTGAGTCAACACACCACAATTTATAGCCTTTGACACCCTCTGAATACCCCAGAAACCTACATTTTAATGCTCTTGGTTCCAGCTTACCCTGCTTTACATGAGCATATGCTATGCAGCCAAAGATTATGAGTTTTCAATAATCAGTTATTCTTCCTGACCACAGTTGATGGGCTCCTATTGCTTAGATAGCATGTTGTGTTTAAAGTTTCTGCCCAAAGAGTTTTTGGGAGCTTAAAATATATCAACATGCACCTTACCTTCTCTACCAAAGTTTTATTCACCCTCTCAGCAAGGTCATTTTATTAAGGAGTATAGGTGACAGTTTTGTGCCTCTGAATCCCATTCTTCTCACAGAAATCTTCAAACAACTTATTACAGTACTCAAAACCATTATCTGTCCTTAGAGTTTTCACCTTCAAACTAGTTTGGTTTTCAACTAAGATCTCCCACATTTTGAAAATTTCAAGAACCTCATCCTTACTTTTGAGTGCAAAGACCCAAACCATCCTTGAAAAATCATCTATAAAAGTCATAAAGTATTTACACCCACCTAATGAAGTCACTTGTGCAGGCCCCCACAAATCAGAGTGTATGTATCCGAGTTTCTCTTTGGTGGTATGAGCTGCAGTCTCAAACTTTAGTCTGGAAGACTTTCCTAGAATACAATCTTCACAGAACCCAAAAGCTCCTATATGATCTTTCCCAAACACTCCTTGTTTTTATAGCTCTCTCAGGCCTCTTTCACTCATATGCCCCATCTTCAAATGCCACAGCATTGATTTGTTCCCTTCACTGTCAGTTAAACTTGCCTTTCCAACAACAGTATGTCTATTGTTGGTAAATTTTATAATCAATTGCTACTAATGCCAATGTGCAAGTATACACAACAAATAATAAAGTGATGAATATTCAAGATCGTCTCCACAGGGATTGATGTTACTTACAATGCTATAGCAATCTCAATAATGCAAATCAACTTAAGGCCGAAGTTAACAAACGTAAAATGAGATATATCGTAATTGATGAAGGTGAGAGAATAAAGCAAATCAATACCGTAAGGAAATAAACTAAATTAAATATGTCTAAGATTCAATTGAGATTATGGTAGTTGAATGATCAAACTCTCCTTATAGGCTGACTATTTTTCAACAAGTTACAATAAATTGTTACGGCAAGTGCTGAAGCACTGGGCAGAATTAATCTGCATCCTTAGCTGTCACATATTGGAACTCTCATACCCTTAAATACCCTAGCAAGGACCAGTTGCTAATCTACTTATGACATGGCGTTATAATCCTTTTAGTCTCTCCACCCTACAAGGTGAGCACCTATGTCTAGTGTGTCACAAATCTTAACTTCAAGTATTGTCCTTATGGGATTCAAGATGACTTAATTCAGGAAACTTAACTTAAGATCAAGTAATATTCTAATAATATCCGCTAAGACATGCTTTTTTTCTGCTCTATCTTAACTGGAACTATTAAATGGGTGGTCAACCGAAATAACAGTTATATTAATAATAACTACTAGAGTAAAGTGCTACAACAATGACATAACAATAAATAAGAACAGTCAAGAACCCATTGGATTATTTGTCACTCAACTACAAGCAAATCTAGTTCATATTCTGAATGAGAAAAATAAACATAAACATATTATTCAAGGGATACATCAGAACAGTCAAAGAAAGAAGAAGAGTAAAAGTTGAGAACAAAAAGCAAATTCAAATAACTCTGCCGGAATTCCCAATTCTGCTGAAGCCGTCTCCCTTTTATTCTGATCTTCTTCTTCTTCTCTCTAATGTATTAATGATAATCTTTTTTTTTCTCGCCGCCTTTCTATGTGATGCACGCCTCCCTTTTATACTGTAAATTAGGGCAAACAAAATCCGTGAGCGTGCATGAATAAAATTAGGAAACATGCAGATCGCGATTCTGTAGCTGACCCGTGCCTAAATTATCTCCCGCGTTGCTCCCAGATTACTACAACACTGGTTGCTCTAATATCAGCTACAACACTGCACTATTCCCGATTATGCTTTACTACTTTTGTGGCCATCTTCCTCCTCTTGTTAATCTAATGTCTTACCATCCCCTCATGAATTAAGACTTTCTGAAAACCTACAATTATGCACCTGTTTTTAGCACAAATTACTTTGATTCAAGCAAAACTTGTTAAGACTCAACTAAAATGAATGTTTATGCAAAATATAACCAAAATGTAATAAAAACACTTTATTTGTTCTTTAAGTGATCTCGATTCAAGTCTAGAATTGATGTAATAACTCTCATTTCATAGAGTTATCATACCCCCAAACTTAAACCTTTACTTGTCCTCAAGTAATGACAACATATGAACATTTCACGCAAACAGTCATGCAACACAACTTTAGCTCTTTTATCAAATTTGCAAGGATTCTTCCACCTTCATATTACAATCCTAATCATGCAAAGTGACCATAGTAAATCAGTTCTAGACTTAAGCTTTTTTCTGCCCAAAGTGTGTGTGTGCTACTTTGATTGAATTCCAGAGATGCTATAACATCACCAAGAGATTGCATGTAATTCAGCAGTAGCAACATTTCATTCATATATGGGGTAGCATAAATTTCTCATTCTCAAACTGTGTTGATTTCAAGCTTGAGAGTATTCAACCTCCTCACTGCAACATTTATTTTTCATGTAAATGTCAATCAATTATAATGATAACACCCAATTATTCAAACCATACACAGATCAGAGTTGCTGTAGCAATATCTGTAATATAATCTTATCTAGAGGTATTTTTTACTCAAGGCTGAACATGTGGCTCATGAACAGACCTGGCTACTCAATGCCTTAGACAGAGGACTTTCTTATATTACTATCTTGCTTTATATATATATATATATATAAACTGCTACAGCACTGCTCATAACTCTTGTTACCTTTGAACACAACTCTGCATATGGGGTACATACTCAGATCTGGTTACTCAGCAACTAGAGCCATTAGAACAGAGTTTATTTCATAGATATCACAGTCAATCAAACTTGCTTTTCCCCCCTCTAAACTTAAGATCTTTTCTACTCTTTTGGCTCTGCTCTAACAGACTCATACAACTCAATCAAAGTCTAAATGTCGAGACAAAATTTCAACCTCCATCTATAACTATCTCAACTTGACACTCTCACAAATACTAAATAACACTCAATTTATCTTCATTAGGTTGTCAAATCCGTACACAAATATTAGATAACAGAGCTTCATACAACACACAACACAAGCATAAACACCTGAAACACAACCCCCCCAAACTTGAGAGGTGTTGTGTCTTCACAAGCACACAATACAAAGTCACACAATTTGACAATGACATGGAAGACATTAGAAAATACCACACGAATTGAAAAACATATTGAAAGAAAAGTTATTTTTTTTACATGAGATAAATTGACTAGCAAGAAGGGGGTACTTTCTTGTGGTTGGTACTGCTGCAACATTACGGGATGACATCAACGCTTCTTGGATGCACTGTGCAGCTTACCCTTTAGTGAAACTTGTGGGGAAGTAGCTGACAACGTCTTTGTCTTTTTCTTCACTGGACTAGTGAGAAAGGATGGGGCTGGAATAGCTAGCGTGGTTGTTGCCGATCTGGTCCGTTTTGGTTGTGGCGAGGCTGTTGGGGCAGTGCCTCTAGATGTACTGCCCTTTCTTTTGCTGAATTTTCGTGGACTGATACAAACAGGTTGGCTAGGAGTTTTTTGTGAGGGAGTTGGAGTTGATGCATCAGCTGCCTGGCCCTCAGCTGTGATGGCAGCAATGATATCAAGTAGTTGTTTGGCTTCTGCAGGTGTAGGTGTAACTCTAGTTACTGCAGCAGCCAACTCTACATTGACTTGCTCCATTTCATCTTCAGAGGCTGGAGGTGTTACTATTTTTGCCTTGCCCTTGCCCTTGCCCGAAAGGACGGGAATGGAGGGTTCCTCTTCAGGGTCCTCCTCTTCTCTTCTTGAATAATGTGCTTTTTCCTGGTTTTGGAATGGGTCTAGATTGAGCGTTCCTTACGTTCTTTCTCATAATCGTCCTCTGCCTCTGTAGGTGAGCTGTCAGTCGTAGACTTGTCACCTTCTTCCTCAGGTTGATAAGATGGTTCAGCATCTTCTGATTCTACCTCTGTTTGTGGTTCGGCTGTAACTTCTGCTCCTGGATCATCTGTGGCAGTGGCTTCTTCACTGGCTTCTACTGGAGCACCTGTGGTATTGGTGTCAAAATTATACTGCTGGAGCAATGAATCAGGGAAGTTCCAGTAAGAGTGTTTCATGTATAGAACAAATTGGTGTAGTTGGTTGTCCAGGTGCTGTAGATAACTCCAAAACCGATCGTTTTCCCTCTGCTGAGCTTCAGCACATTGAGTTATACTGGTGCTGAGGGCCTGGATTGTCTATTCTAAACTAATAGCTCGTCTTTCTCCTGTTACAGCGGCTGGTTCAGTTGTTGTTCCAGCACTCTCACCAGCAACTCTCTTAATGGTACGTGCCGTGAAGGCACCATCATTCTTGACATGCTCATCTTTCGCATCCAGACGAACACCAGATACGACACAGATGCTAGTGATGAGTGAAGGAAACAGTAATGCAACAGTTTTGTGATTCTTTACTACACAATCTCTGATTTCTGTTTCGATTATACTAACCATGTCTATTGAAAGCCCTCGAACAATAACATATAACAAAACCAACCTTTCTTGTGAAACCGTAGTAGTGTGAGTGGTTGGTATAAGTCTAGATTTCAAAATTTTCACCCATACCTTAGCAATAGGTTTCAAATTTATCCTATTAACTACATGCCTTTCCTCATTGGCCCATGATGCCCCTTCTATTGTAAGAGTTGTGAAGATGGTGTTCCATTTTTTTGGGGTCAATTTATCAAGCAACTTGGCATACTCACAATTAATTTCCGCCGGTAAATTATAAACAGCATTTATAACGTGGGAGTCTAATGGAACAAGTGTGTTTCTTACCCAAATGTTATGCTGATCAGGGCTTACCAAATTGGCGTAAAATTCCTTGACTACTGGTAGCACAAGATCTCGAGGGTGGTTGTAAAACTCTAACCATCCACGCTTTGCTGCACTATTGTGTATTGTTTGCACAATTTCGATGAGTTGTTTTGAAAATTGGAACCCTTTTTCTTCCAGAATCTTTCGCGGCTTGATGAATTCTTCATATTTTTCTTCGGCGTGGTAACTCTGGAAACGTGAAGGATCGTTGAGTCGACTGGCTGTTTTCTTATACCTTGGCGTGGCTCTAGCAGTAATAAAGTGAGGATAATGTCCCTTAAAGTAAAAGGAGAAGATGAGGGTAAGAATTATTAGAGTTGTGCTTGCAAATGAGAGGGGAAATATTGTCGTATGTAGGGATGGCAAAAATCCCCACGGAGACGGGTACCCTCGGAGATTTTTCCTATTCGGGGAGGGTACGTGGATAATTTTATACCCAATTTTTTATTCGGGGAGGGGACGGAGAAAATTTTTTACCCAATTTTTTATTCGGGGAGGGGACGGGGATGAGGTGGAATCCCCATCCCCTACCCATTTCCCCATTTTAATTTTTAATTTTATTTTTAAAATTACTAATAAATAAATAACAAAATTATAAATATTGTTAAAAATAATAAATATCAAAATATTTATATTATTAAACTTTTAAAGTTAATTAACTAATTAAAGTCTTAAATTTTTAATCCAAACTACAATGATACAGCAGAGAGTTACCTAATTATAATTTACAACAGTGATAAAAATAATTTTTTTTCTTTTTATTGTAGGATTATGAAGATTGAATCATTGACAAATATAATTATTTTAATAATTTATATTTTGAATGTGACTTTGAAATAAAAAATAAAAAATGTATTAGACTATTAATTATTCGGGGACCGGGGACCCTCGGGGATCCCCTGTTATTATTCGGGGAGGGGATGGGGATTCTCTCAAGCAATTCTGACGGGGACGGGGAGGGGACGGGGACATACGTAAAATATCGGGGAAGGATATGGGGAGATTGGTCCCCTCCCCTCCCCTCCCCATTGCCATCCCTAGTCGTAGGTAACTACACACAGTGATTCCCTTTTATAGTTGAATTTAAATGAAGAGAAATTTGGTAAATAGAGATAAATTAGGGAAAGGAATATTTTGAAAATAATGAGTAAATCCCAAAAACATAGGCCAACGAAATTAATGCATTAATTTTGGAGATTTTTTCTCAATCTCCATTCAAATCCATGCAGCCATCTGTCGTGATTTATCTCCAACGGTAAGTGAGAGGCTCCAATTTTTAATTTACTGTAACGGTAATATTGGTTGCTGCAGCACCCATTCGCTTGCTCTAGCAACGGTTACATACTTCACTTCAATACCCTCTGACACATGGCTGGCCTCTGCACTCTGTCACCATACAACCCCACTTGTCAAAGTGGAAATGAAATGCCCCTCATATTTAACACCAAAAACTAGAACCAATTCTAAAAATAATTAAAAATAAAGAAATCAAATGATAGCAAAAGTAAATAGTGCAATAATGCGAAACGATAAAACTAAATAACTTGAATTGAAGAACAAAATTAAATAAAATGAATGAGAGAGAGAGCCATCACAAAACCAAAGAGAAACATGGTTCTGAGGTGGCTGTCCCCACAATGGGTTGCCTACCATTGAGCGATTGATTTAAGGTCCTTCAGCCTGACCTTCTACCACTGCTCAATAGTTAGGTTCTTTAAGGAGTAAAACCTCATTTGAATAATCTGCTACTGGGTGTATGTAATGCTTAACCATGTATCCATTAACTTTAAATTCGTGACCTGTTTGTTCATCTAAAAGATCAACAACTCTATGAGGATAAAATTTTTGCAGCTTAAAAGGTCCAGACCATCGTGACTTTAACTTCCCTGGAAATAATTGTAGTCTTGTATTGTGGAGCAGCACTAGTTGACCAGGGCTGAATTGCCTGTTTTGAATATGCTTGTCATGCCGGTGTTTTGTCTTTTCTTTATAGATTCTAGCATTTTCATATGAAATTAGCCGTAATTCATCAAGCTCACAAAGTTGAAGCTTCCTTTGCTCTGGTGTAGCATGAATATCCCAATTTAATTTCTTCAATGTCCAGTGTGCTTTATGCTCTAGCTCTAGTGGCAAGTGACAAGCCTTCCCATACACAATTCGGTAAGGAGACATGCCGAGTGGAGTTTTGCATGCTGTTCTTTAGGCCCATAGAGAGTCATGTAACTGCAAAGACCAATCCTTCCTCGTTGGGTTCATCACTTTTTCTAAGATCTTTTTAATTTCTCTGTTGGACACTTCAGCCTGCCCATTGGATTGTAGGTGATATGATGTTGATATCTTGTGTCTGACTCCATATTTCACCATAGCTGCAGCAAAGACTTTGTTGCAAAAATGAGTACCTTCATCACTTATAATTGGTCTAGGAGTGCCAAACCTGGAAAAAATATTTTTCTGAAGAAAAGCCACCACTGTTTTAGCATCATTGGTCGGCATTGTTGTAGTTTTTACCGACTTGGAGACATAATCCACAGCAACAATGATATATAAGTTCCCAAAGGATGGTGGGAAAGGTTCCATGAAATCTATTCCTCATACATCAAATACTTCAACTTCCAGAATGTTAGTTAATGGCATTTCATGTCTTTTAGTTATGTTCCCTGTCCTTTGACACCTGTCACAACATTTAACAAATTCAGAAGCATCTTTAAAAATAGTAGGCCAGTAACAACCTGATTGCAGAACTTTAGCAGCTGTTCTGTGACCACCCAAATGCCCTTCATATGCTGCAGCATGGCATGACTCTAATATGTGGGGGATTTCTCCTTCTGAAGCACATCTTCGTATTACTTGATCTGAGCAGAGCTTATATAAATGTGGATCATCCCATTGATAGCTTCTAACATCATGAAGAAATTTCTTTTTCTCCTGAAACTTCAGCTCAGGTGGTAGCATCTCACTTACTAAGTAATTAGCAAAATCTGCATACCATGGAGATCCTGATTGCTGCAGCATCTGTGCTTGTTGTACTACCAACAGCTGTTCATCAGGAAAAGTTTCAGTGATTTCCTTCATTGTTAATGTACTAGTGTCTGCTTCCAGCCGTGACAGGTGGTCTGCTACTTGATTCTCAATCCACTTTCTATCTTTAATTTCCAGATCAAATTCTTGAAGCAATAAGATCCATCTGATTAATCTTGGTTTGACATCCTTCTTTGAAATTAAGTATTTGATGGCTGCATGGTCTGTGTATACAGTCACTTTAGTACCCACCAAGTAAGCTCTGAATTTATCAAAAGCAAATACTACTGCTAGCAACTCTTTCTCTGTAGTGGTGTAATTGATTTGAGTTTGAGTAAGAGTTTTGCTTGCATAGTGTATGGAGTGAAAAACCTTATCCTTTCTTTGCCCTAATACCGCTCCCACAGAATAATCACTAGCATCACACATCAGTTCAAATGGTAAAGTCCAGTCTAGAGATATAATTATTGGAGCAGTGATCGGAGCTTTCTTTAATTCTCCAAATGCTTGAAGGCAATCTTTGTCAAAATGAAAGGGCTTGTCATGTTCCAGCAATGAGCATAATGGTTTAGCTACTTTGGAGAAATCCTTAATGAATCTTCTGTAAAATCCAGCGTGACCCAAAAAACTCCTAATACCCTTTATTGAAGTTAGAGGTGGCAGTTTATCGATTACTTCTATCTTGACTTTGTCTACTTTAATGCCATTCTTGGATACCTTATAACCCAACATTATTTCTTCTTGCACCATGAAATGACACTTTTCCCAATTGAGTACTAAGTTAGTCATCTCACATCTTTTAAGAACTTCTTCCAAGTTGTGTAAATAATCATTGTATGTTTCTCCAAAAACTGAGAAGTTATCCATGAAAACTTCTAAAGTTTGCTCTAACATATCAGAAAAAATTACATTATGCATCTCTGAAAAGTTGCTGGAGCATTGCACAACCCAAAAGGCATCCTTCTGAAGTAAATGTTCCATAAGGACATGTAAATGTAGTCTTCTCCTAATCCTCTGGAGCTATAATAATCTGATTATAGCCTGAATACCCATCTAGGAAACAATAGTACTGTTTTCCAGCAAGTCTGTCCAACATCTTATCTATGAATGGGAGTGGAAAGTGGTCTTTCCTTGTGGCATTGTTGAGCTTCCTGTAATCCATACATACTCTCCATCTAGTCATTGTCCTTGTAGGAATAAGTTCATCCCTCTCATTAGCTATCACTGTTATCCCTCTTTTCTTTGAAACACATTGAACTGGGCTCACCCATGAACTGTCTGTTATTGGATATATGATTCCAGCACCCAACAATTTGATGATTTCTTTTTTCACCACTTTTTTCATAATAGGGTCTTTCCTTGTGCCACAAGGAAAGTGGTATTTCCTTATGGCATTGTTGAGCTTCCTATAAAAAGCAAGGATGAAGTTATGGAGAAATTTATGCTCTATAAGAAAGAAATTAAAAATAAACTAAATAAGAAAATTGAGGAGTTAAGAACTGTTAGAGATGGTGAGAGCTGTTCTATTTAAGTCACTTTGTAAATAGTATGGAATCATACATAGAACTATAGCTCCCTATTTACCTCAATCAATTGGGATTGCTAAATAGAAAAATCGTACCTTGAAGAAAATAATGAATGCAATGTTCGTAATTTCTATGCTATCTTAGAATATGTGGGGGGATGTTGTTTTATCAACTAATTACCTTTTAAATAAGGTACCCCGAAAGGAAGTAGAAAAATCCCTTTATGAATTATGGAAAGGTAGAATACCTTCATATAAATGCTTATGAGTATGCAGTGTTTTGCTAAAGTGGTCATTCCTCCATCAAAGAAGGTAAAGATAGGACAAAAAACTGTAAATTACATTTTCATTAGTTATGCACATAACAGTAGTGCCTATCAATTTCTTGTGTATGATTTGAATATACCATATATTCATAAGAATATGATAATGGAATCTAGAAATACATCATTTTTTAACATGTGTTTACATGTAAACTCAAGTATAATTCAAGTTCGATTAAACAAGCACATAATGTTGTCGTTGAAGATAGTTAAGACTAAGAACTAAAAAAAAAAGGTTCAAGATAGCAAACAAGAGGTTCATTTTGAATCTAGACGTAGTAAAAGAGCCAGAACAGAAAAAAAAAAATTTTGACCCAAAATTTCTAACCTTTTTACTAGAGAGTAAACGACAAAGCTTTATGGAAGGTAAAAGTTCACCAGAAGGCACTTTATAGAAAGATGCTATTTACAGTCAAATTAAATCCATCTTACAAAATCATACCTGAGAATTAGTAGATCTTCCTTTCAAGATCCAAACCTTTAAGACCCAAGTAGATTTTTAAGAGAAAAATGAAAGCTGATAGATCAGTTGATAAATACAAGGCCAGACTTGCAATTAAAGGTTATAAGTAACGAGAAGACTTTGATTACTTTTATGCTTATTATCCTGTAAGGAGAATGAATTCAATTAGGATGACACTAGCAATTGCAGCATTGTTTGATTTCAAATGTTTATTTGAATTTTGCATGAATATTGAGGTTATGCGGCCAACACTATTCGAATTTGTTGTATCTAGGGAGAGAGACACCAATGTTATTATTCAAACACCGTTGTGAATGTGGCGAATCTGTTTTAGGGTCACTGTATTTTTATAGGCCTCAAGTTATTTTTTTTTATTTTGCATATTGTTGATCTATTTGTTATATATTTGTTACTTCAGTTATCATCATCATCACTAAACTTATGACAAGTGATAAGTGTGTAAGAGGCTTATTAATAAGTTTAAGTGCACTAGAGCTATTCTGTCACAAAGGTTATATATATTATCTAAGGAATCTGGGTTTTAAATGAGATTATTGTGACTCCTCAGTTTTTCCTGCGAACCTAACTAATGTATTTCCGCATATGAAATGGGTGGTCTTATATCACTTGCTAATTAATAATAATATAACTACATTAATATGAATAGTATTCATTTTGTTGGTATTATAAAAAGTTGTGTTATTGACCAATATGTTCATTACTTATTTTATTAAATTTTATTAAAACATTTCAAAAATTATTGCACCTTAAAAAACTTTCAAGGGTAATTATAGTTGTTTCTAACCGTCTCTTAATTTCGCCTATGAGTGTATATTTGTATTTTTCTCTAGTTCATTTAAAGCCTGAGTCGTATGGAAAATTTAAGAGGATTTTGGGTCGATGGTGTTAACATAAATATTTCTTTAATATTGATTTTGATGATAACAAACTTGATTAAAATTGTTTTAAAGGCTCAAATTATTTTTCATATATTTTCATATTATATAGGTTTTATATCCAATGAAAAGTGATTTTATGATATTAGTTATTTTCATGTTAATGTTTTAAATTGAAAAGTTTTGAGAACTTTCAAATTAGCAAATATTGCTTAAAATCCTAGAAATGGACTTATTTGACAAGTTTTATAAAATTTTGGGTCATAGTGTAACTTTATAAAGTTTTGGGGCCAAACTGTTATTTCACTGTACCAGTCACTGTAGCAAACGGCTAACCGACATCTTAATAACGGCTAGCCGACATCAAACAAAATTGAAGAGTAGTATCTGGACACTAACGACGATCCAACATCTTGAAAATGGCGATCCGACAATTTGAAAATTCAGCCTAATGGTCATATTGACTAGTCAAAACGACGATCCGACATCTAGTTAACGGCAATCCGACAGTGAGCAGAAAGTCAATATTTGTTAGTTTTCAGCTCCAACTATAAATAAGCTCAATCAAATTCAAATTTCAACGATTCCAACAATTATTATTGAGCATACAACATTCATTGAGCCTTAAATTCTTGTATTCATCTCATTTACTCACACTTTGAATTTTCATTTGTAATCAAATACATTGTGTGAGAAAGATTTATTTTGTAATATTCTTTAAAATCAAATTGAGAGATTGTAAGTGTTGGGATATACTTGGGTTAAGAGATTGGGGATAATCTCTTATTGTAAAGGTTTATTGACACCTTGGAAGTCAATTGTAAGAGCGGTTGAAGGCTTGGAGGCTTGCTTAGTGAAATCCTCAAGCCCGGTGAGCTTGGAGGCGTGGACGTAGGCACGGTTAGCCGAACCACGTAAAAATCACGTGTTTGATTTCTCTTCCCTTACTCTTTTATTATCTTGCTTGATTAAATTTATTATTTTTGTTCTTATTAATGTATTAGATTTAAATTGTTGTGTGGTTTATTTTGCATAAATTTTGATAACCCAATGCACGCCCCCTCTTGGGTTGCTTAGATAGTATTTCAAACGGTAATTGACAACAACTTTAAGTGTGATTAATTGGCTCCTGTATGTGGGTTTGAAGGTGTTGGCATGAAAGATTTCTGAGAAGGAAATGAATAAGGCAAGGTACATTTTGCTTAGTGTTAATGTATATTGCTACTTACAACTCAATTGAATCAATTGATGATCTAGAACTAACCAAGAATATTTAAGGACAATGAATTTCAATCCAACACAGTAATCAAGAATCACAAAGAACTTAGTAAAGAACAAGAAGGACACCAATCAATTAACGTTGTTCGTTACCAAAGTACTTATATCCATGGTTGAAAAAACAACAAGGGATCAAATATTTTATTAAGGGAGATGATTACTACTGGAATCTACAGAGTACAGAGATTAAATGTCAGATTACAAAATTTTTTATCTCTCACTCTAACCTCCTCAAAATCACTCTCTGCTGGTCTACAAATATATTGAGAGATAAAAACTGAATGTTTAGGTTTTAATTTTTTTAGGCATTTAAATTTTGTTAGTCAAAAAGCTATGAAAACAATCTATTTATTTAGACATAAAGTATATTTTTTTTAATTAACATAAAAAATTTAAATCATTAATTTTTTATTTCAACTTACTATATTGACATAATTCAATACGTAAGTGAATTGATTAAATTATTGAGATTGATCAATGTCGGCTTCTGCATCGTTGATATCTCAGCTTTCTACCTCTTGTTACTTAAAAAAATTATATAAATATATATTTTCTACCCTACGCTTACTTTCCTTTTTTTTCTGATTTTGATTAATTTTGAAGATCAAGTTTGGATGGAATAAATTCCTTTAGAAAAATTGTGATAATTTTATAAAAACTTAATCACTGAAGCCAATTTCTCAAGTTAATGAAATTTATTCCTCTTAGCTTAAACAACTCAAAAAAAAAATTGAGCGATTTTGGTTTTCTTAAATATAAAATCATATGCAAGCCACATTCGTAATTTCCCTCAATTTCACTAATTCCCAGCCAGCTGTTGCATTTGTTACAAACTTATTATTATCAACCAAACTGTAATTTGTATCCAATAGTAATATTATGTTAAACAACCAAATTGTAATAATATGTTAAACAAGCTTTCCAAAAATGGTTGCATTTCAAATTTTCAATTAATTTGTATCCAACGTTGATTTGACTACCAGACAAAATTGTGGTGGCCCCTAATGCCAAAGCTTTGATGGACAAGATTACAATTATTAGAAACTGACATTTCACAATCGAATAAAGATGAAAGACGACAATATAGTGATAACTTTTTCCTTTGGCTTGTACAAGCCACATTTCAACTT
Organism: Citrus medica; assembly: GCA_002013955.2. Classification (NCBI taxonomy): domain Eukaryota; kingdom Viridiplantae; phylum Streptophyta; class Magnoliopsida; order Sapindales; family Rutaceae; genus Citrus; species Citrus medica. Next base: position 378,159 of record MKYO02015565.1, read on the forward strand.
ATGTGGTCGATAAAAGAAAAGTGTTATTTTGAGAATGTATGTTAAAAGTTTTAACTTAATCTGACCATTTTTTTTTCTGTAATTAAAATCATTGATACCTACGTAACAACTTATCATTAAATTAAAATATTACATTAGCAAAAGATGTTGCTCTTCTGGAACACCCAACTTGGCTAATAACAAGTAGAACATAAAATCTGAAATGATCAGTGCACTACTCAGCAAGTCACTTCACACAAACTGGCAATTTGGTCATTTACTACTGCACTTTATTTGACGTTAACTGCTTCAACAGTACTGTTAATAAATAAACGAATAAATTTGCTTGAACAATGACTTTGCTTTTGGGACAAAGGACAATGCCTTAATTATATAATGAATGGAATCAACAAAGGCTTTGCAGTTTCCACGACAATCATTGATGTGAGCAAAATGGAATTCTCTGCGAAATCAAGCAGTTTCCATTGTCACTGTAACAGTGGTAACATGGGCATGGAAAATTCTGAACTGGGCATGGCTGAAGCCAAAGAGAGTGGAGAAACAGCTAAGAAAGCAAGGTTTTAAAGGCAATTCCTACAGGTTTCTGTTCGGAGATGTGAGGGAACACGCCGTGTTGTCAAAGCAAGCAAAGTCCAGGCCCATCAGTTTTGAAGATGATATTGCTCCTCGTGTTGTTCCACTTTATGATCAACTGGTAAAGCTTCATGGTAAGTAATTTTCGGTTCCTAATTTCAACTCTTCAATTACTTTCATGTCAATCGGAAAGTAACCATTAAGGTCCCCATTCTTGCTTTGTGCTTGTTTAGGATTTTAATCAAACACTCTTACAGTCAGTTGATCAAACTCAACCCCCAACTAAAGGTCTTTATGATCTGGAAAATAGCCTCTAATTCTCAACTTTGTGTCTTAATCTTTCAAGTTTACAATTTCACTTATTTTATAAATTTTCTCTTGAATTTTTATTTTATCTACTCTGCTTTTTCCTTTCGGCTTAGGTGTATACAATAGTAAAGACAAATTACAAATGACAGAATCTCATAATTAGAGATAATGGAGCTGGGTTGGATCTAGATTTTTAGGCATACAGACGACACAAATAAAGACGGGCAATAGCCTAGGATGTGAAAAGCATGCTTAAGGCTTGCAATAACTTTTGTTGTTTTCATAGTTCATAATTATTTTGTAATATTCTTTTATTTGTTACAAATTCTTTGTTTCTTCCACTGACCATCCGAGTTTGAATAACGAGAAAAATAAGAAGCTAGAAAATCTATCTAGATTTTAGCCTCCCTTAAAAACAATCTGCCGGCACTAGATCTTTGTGGCCTTATTTGAGCAACATACATTCATGGAAGCAAGATTTGTATAAAGTTGAATTTCAAATGAGAATTATAATTATTACTGTTCTTTTGGTAATAAAAAATAATGTAGACAAGAGATTTCTATAAATATGTCTTTACAACCATTTGGACAAAGAAGAAACCGACTGTTATAAAACCCGTTGGACACTTTATCTACCGCTCACCCAGGGCATATTTGAAAAAATGCAGGTAAAATTTGTTATTGGTGGGTTGGCCCAATACCCATGATCAACATCATGGATCCTGATCAACTAAAAGAGGTATTTACGAAGATCAATGATTTGCAGAAACCCAAATCTAATCCACTAGGAAAGATACTGACAACTGGACTGGCAAGCCATGAGGGTGAAAAGTGGGCTAAACATAGAAAGATTATCAACCCAGCATTCCTCCAAGAAAAGCTCAAGGTTTTTTATTCATCTGTGCTTGAATATGTGTGTGTGTGTGTGTGTATTTGTACAAATGAAATATTAAATTCCATAATGCCATCATTTTATTGCTTTTGTTACAGCTTATGTTGCCTGCGTTTTACCAAAGTTGTAGTGAAATAATTAGCAAGTGGGAGAATTTGATGTCTGCTGAAGGATCATGTGAGTTGGATGTATGGCCTTATCTTGTAAACTTAACGAGTGATGTGATTTCTCGAACGGCTTTTGGGAGCAACTATGAAGAAGGAATAAGGATTTTCCAACTCCAAACAGAGCTAGCTGATCTCGCCTTACAAGCTTTACAGTCGGTTTACATTCCAGGATGGAGGTGCACAAAATAATCTCTAGTTAATTTGAAAACATATATATCCCAAGTTATTTACTAACTCATTAATCATAAAGTTGAAAATTTACCTATGCTAATAATAAGTATCTGTCTTCTATTTCCTTAGCCTTTTTTATTTTCATTTTCATAATTTTTTTTAGACGTTAGCACTTTATAGTGTTGTAAATAGGTGAATTTGCATATTTTATAAACATACGGACATTTCCACCTAAGAACAACAGTTTCTTGTTAATCTCTTTTTAGTAAAATTTTACTGCTTATATATAGGTATGTCCCTACGAAGAGAAATAGGAGAATGAAGGAGCTTGACAAGGAAGTACGAGTTTCCCTGGCAGATATCATCAGGAAAAGAGAGATAGCAATGAAAACAGGGGAAGCTGCAACAGCTGACTTATTAGGTTTACTGAAGGAATCCAATCTTAAAGAAATTAAAGAACATGGAAACAACAAACTTAAAGGGATCAGCAGGGACGATGTTATCGATGAGTGTAAGCTATTTTACTTTGCTGGACAAGAGACTACTTCAGTTTTGCTTCTTTGGACAATGGTTTTGTTGAGCAAGCATCAAGACTGGCAAGCACGTGCAAGAGAAGAGGTTTTGCAAGTCTTTGGTGATAAGAAACCTGACTTCGATGGATTGAATCGCCTCAAAATCGTAAGTATATATAATTTTGGGATTTTGATTGTGATCAATATTTCCATCATACAATTAATCCTAATAGTTCAAAGAATGAGAAATATCGATAACCAAATAGTGTCATAGTTTCATATTGTCTATGCTGCCACAGCAGTTGAGATTCAAATGCTGAGATTGTAGGCGAGGTCTCTAGTATTAATTATTTTAATTGTGTGTATGAATGTTACAGGTTCAAATGATCTTCTACGAGGTACTCAGGCTTTACCCACCTTTGCCTGTACTTTCTCGATACGTTGAAAAGGAAACGAAAATCGGGGACTTGATATTACCAGCTGAATCAGTGATCGCATTGCAAACTCTCTTGGTTCACCATGATAAAAAACTTTGGGGTGACGATGCAAAAGAGTTTAAACCTGAGAGGTTTTCAGATGGAATTTCAAAGGCAACAAAAAATCAAGTTTCTTATTTCCCATTTGCATGGGGTCCTAGGATATGCATTGGGCAAAACTTTGCCCTGGTTGAAGCAAAAATGGCCATGGCAATGATTCTACAGAATTTTTCCTTCAAGTTGTCTGCATCCTATGTTCATGCTCCTCATGCGTTTATATTCCTCCAGCCACAACATGGAGCTCACCTGATTTTACGGAAATTATAGAGCTTAATAAACTCTCAGTTGCAAAATAAAATTCTTATGATCGGAAAACAATGTATCAGTTATAATAGTATACTATAATTTTGATAAATTAATATTTGATGAATTGATAATTTTGATTAAATAATAATTTTTGGATCCCAACTTGGGTTCGATCCTAACTTGGGCTAATGCAGTAAATTAATAATTTGATAAATTATAAGATAATAAAATTTTTTTAAAAATTATTTTCTTATAAGACACATGTTTTATACAAATTAATGGAGGAGATATATGTAGTTATATCGAGAAAAATCTTATATGAACAGTCATAAAATATTATTTATTATTCCAAGCAATCATAAGGAGTAGCCCATAGATATCTGTATGGATGAGTTCTAACATGTCCAAAGTTTTGTTGGCATTAAATCTCTTTTTATTGGTTTGTTTACCTTTTATACAATCAACATAAGCATTAAAATCTGTAAAATCTAAGGAGTAAAGAATTTTATGTGACCCAGGTCTATCTATTCTCCATCTAAAGATATAACCTAATCTCTTTGTGCCTTAACATAGCTGAATTCTCATTGGTTAATTTTTTTCTTTATACCTCGTGTACTTACTTGCAGATATTCATTAAATAAAGCAATTGAGTCAGTCAAATAAAGATTATCATGACCTGAGAAAGAACCGGAACCAACCAAATTTGAATTATGCAACAAACTAAAATTTCTATTCCTAAATGAATGAGAAAAATCATATTTGTCCAAAGCATGAATAAAAATCAAGTTTCATATAAAAGAAGGTACCATGAATGTTTCATCAAAATCCAAATAAAATCTAATCTTTAATAATTATCTACATTTTTCAATTGTTTCAACTTCAACCGTCTTGTCATTACCTATATAGATGTATCTTTCACTATCACTGAACTTTTGACAATTCAAGCAACACTGTATAGACATACTTTTGTGAGTTTTGCACTAGAATATATCCACCACGTATGACTAGGTACTAAAGTTAAATTAACCTTAGAACAAACCAAATAAAGAATGTTTTTTCTTATGCCCTTCAGCTCCGAAGAAAGAAACAACTAGTACCTTTTAGATCAGTTGGTCTGTATTTTTTTTGTTTTTTTTTTAAGATATTGTGTTTGCATCTACCTTATCCTTCTTTCTTTTCTTTCCCTTGCCCATATACCTTATTGAAATTACACTTGTTAAGAGTGTACTTATTGCTGTTTTTTTTTTTCACTTTTGACAAACATATTTTCAATGTTCGCAAAGAACTCCACAACTGTAGTTATCTTTTTAAACATAGAGCCCCCTGAATGCATTCAGAATGGCTTTCTTTGTGATAATTATACACACGCGATTTTATTTCTCCCAACTTTTCAAATCCTTTTTTTATCATTAAAAGTACTCTCATCCGTAAGAGGTGGGGGAGAATCAACCTCTAGCGTAAAGTCGAGATCCATGATTATGAGAGCTATTAAAATGTTCTTTTGCCATAACTTGAAATTAGAACCATTCAGCGTTGGAATAGAATTGATGCTGGTGGTGATATTAGCAGGAGTCATCACTGAACATAGTACAACATACCAATAAAACAAACTTATATAAGTTTCAAAATGAAAATAAATTTAAATAAAGATAAACCCCTTCTCAAGATATTAGACACTTTATTAATATTTCATCTTTGGACAAAATATTAACTTTTAAGTGATATCTTATTGCAGTAATCAAACATTGATAATAAGAACATGTCAAATAATAAATCTTCTTTTGAGGCGATTTATTGTTCACATATAAAATTGAATAATCATTACGTGTTTATTACCACATGTGCATATGTAATTCTATTAAATATGGACCTCCCTTTGGGTCGATCGATGTTCACAAAAATTACACATACACAACTGTTTATATTCCAAAACAAATTAATTTTCACGAGAGACGTCACTTTGATATGTAATTCTATTAAATATGGACCTTCCTTTGGGTCGATCGATATTTAGAAAAATTACACATACACAACTGTTTACATTCCAAAACAAATTAATTTCCATAAGAGACGTCACTTTGATAACATGTTCCTTCAATTAATTCATCTCAAATTATAAATACACATACCAATATTTAAATTTAAAATTGGAACAAAAATTACTATTAAGAAAAAAAAATTAGGTCGAAGTTATAGTCAATGGTCAACAATCAACTGTTGACTATTCCCCATTGACTGGTCGAGGCTGGATAAAGTTGGCCAACCTCATCTGGATCCTAATCCGACTAAACCAGCCTAGTCAGATTCTGTTTCTCCTTTTTTTTTCTGTTCCTAGCGCTACTTTTTCTCTAACTACTACGGTGGCGTGGCCGTGCCTTACCCGAACGGCAGCCCCTGGCCACAAAAACTTGAAAAAGAAAAGGAAAAAAAATGAAATTCCAAATTTTTGAATATTATTTTACTAAGTTTCTTGATTTAATGTTCTTAATATCAAAAGACAAGCATCAATTGTTTTCAATAATTCAACATGAAGAGGTTCTCATACCGCTTGTTAGAAAATAATCAACTTTTGGTGAAAATTTTTACTTAAATTATAAAAACATTCATGTTGTATCACTAAAAATCAATAATTGAATATGCGGAAGCGTACTTGAATCTATTATGATTAATTACTTTTTAGAGTCGTGTGATTTGCCTTTCAGATCAATACATTTTCTTAGAAAATCTTTTAAATCCTAGAGAATCCTTTAAAATTCTTGGTATATTCTTTTTAATAATGGGATGTTAGAAAATAATAGAATGTACACGTGACTTGGGGACTATAACTACTTATATCGATAACTTTTCTTATTATCTTTACGTATTCCTATTTCAGTCTGCCATAGAAATAGAAACTAATTAAGTCTCTATACATTAAAGGTTCACACCCCATTAGATATATTAAAGTCTAAATTACCGAAAAACTTAATAGATCATTTTTAATTATGACTTAACTTTATATGACAGTTCATAATAAATAATCATTCACATACAAACCTAACATTGGATTAAGGATCCAACAACTCTCCTTCCCATGTCATCAAACACCTTCCATTAAAAGAGCATAACCTTTTAGACAACTAAAAGGTAAAGCTCTTCTTCACCAAGCTACCACAAGAGTAAACCAAAAGCAACCCAAAAATCAAAATGAACCGATCGGTCCATCACCAAACTGGCATATAATTCTTCATAGAACTAGCCTTAATTGAAGAAAAGTAAAATAGAACCAAACCCAAATTTGTGTTTTTTATGCTTGTTTTAAAGAAGAAAAACAATGTTTTTTATTTGAAAATTTTTAAATTAAAAAAGCATTTGGTAGCTTGTTTTAAAAGAGTATATGAAAATGAAAAGTAGTAAAAACGCATTTAATTGCTTGTCTGAAAATATGAAAAGTAATGAGAATTCGTTTGATATAACGTTCAATAAAACACATTTTCCAACAATTCATCATTCAATACAAATAGTATTATGTTTTATTTTGTCTATTATTATTATTATTATTATTAATTTTAATAAAATAAAATGCAAATGAATCAAACTACAACTTTTTTTTAACTGTTGTTTATTTAGGGCAATTTGAATTTACAATCCAAAAACTATTATAAAAATGTAAAGTGCATATTATTTTCACATCCACATATGCCTAATTATTTGCGTGTCTGTAGCAATGGCAATCACTTAGAACATCAAAGGATAAAATAAATAAAGAGAACATCATCATATTAGATAGACGACACAAGTAAATCACACCATAGTACTTACATATTAATTTTTTTACATTCAGTTATTCTTTATTTTTATTAAATAGAATTAATTTATGATTCTCACGATATATTGTTTAATTTAATAATTAAAAGCTGGGTACATATTATATAAATTACTTTTATTCATTAAAATATTTTTAGGGAGCTCGCAGGGAAAGAGATGGGATTTTCGTGAAAAAAGAAAGAAAGAACATGAAATGAGATTTGTATGTGTCCCGAAAAAGGCAAACAAATGGCATACATCTTTTTTTTTTCCCCCGTTGTTCGTGGCCAACTTACCGAACACATTTTCTTAATTTTTGTTCTTGAAAACGAAAAACAGCAAGTGAAAAACGTTTCCAAACAATCCCTTAACGTCGCACTCAAGGGTAATTTTTAGAGACCTCCCTTGAGGTTTACCGTATTGACACATAAAGAGAATGTATTCACGTAATTACAACTATCTCCCTTCCCGTTAGTATCCGGTTAATTTAACCGTTAGTTAACTGTTGAAATTATTAAGTTACCCTTACTACTAAAATTATAAGTTATAAAACAAAACTTTGAGAACTGATAGTTAATAAACTTAATGCTAGAATCACAAAAGCTAAAAAAAAAAACCAGATTACCCATCTATGTGATTTCTCAAATCATTACTTTTGTTATCAACATTCCCTCACGCTTACTATCACTGACAAACGGGGAGTGAGTCTTGGATCAAACACAATCCCATATTCCCATCCCCACTATTATTTTCCGTCTTAAAGCAGCAGATCCTCACTAGTTAATAAATAGTCACAGACCTTGTTTGTGGGTCCACTAATTTTGACCAAAAGTCAAATCGGAGGCCTCCTAGTACAAATATACCCTTTTCTTTAAATTCTTTTGTCATTTTTCATGGAAGTAATTTCAGTTTGCGAACCTGCAGTATGAAGGCTATGAAGGCTGTAGAAGAAACGCAAAAGCCACACCCGCGAGTATTTAAATCTCACACTCGCTTTTCACAATTTGTATGCTTTTGCATCTTTCGCGTCAAACATCCCCACATGCGGTGTCTTCGTCAGAGGCCGCGAGTTGAATCCACACGCACAGGTACGAACAAAAGAGTCTTATCTACACCGTGGCATCATCGTAATTTTCAATAAAACCAGTGTCGTTTTTCAGAGAGTCTATTACCGATCTCTTTGGTAAGACCTTTATCAGAGAGAGAGAGGGAAAGGGAGAGTGAGCGAGAATGAGAGAGACTTCGAAACGAGAGATAAGGACACATGCATGATGCTCTCCTGCTGAACGGTCAAGATTCTCTCAATCTTTTCATCAAAGCAACGCTGACCGTCAGATCTGTAACCCGGTTAATACTCTTAACCACGGTTAAAAATTAACCCTGGTTAATTACCTAAACTCAGAAAAGAGTTTCTTTTTTCCTCTCGAGTCAGAGCGAGAGCTTCACTGAGTTACAAACACAAGCTCTTGCATTGTGTTCTTGTAGGCGCCATCTCTTTTGATCCTTTGGCCTCTCTAGATATGTTGTCTGGTCTTAAATTGTCTTCCAATTTATTAACTCTCAATTCAACTTCTTTGCTTCAACTTCCATTTGGTTTGAAACAGCTTGAGTTATCTTCAGCTGGTCTTTAAATTGTAATAAATGAGGATTATCTCTTTTTCGCACCAATTCCAATCGCAATTGAAGGCGTTCGTCGCCGGTACTCATTTCGTTGCACACTTGGGTCACTATCAGAACTCATCTTGTTACCTCTTTTTTCGCACCAAATCCTTCAGGCAAATGAAGCTCTCCTTCACAACTACATAAAGATGAAGATATTGTTGGGTGTTGTTTACGTGAAAGAGAAGGCTAAGTATAATATTCATTTCGTGAAAATTTTTATTTGCTTTTGCGCACTGGTTAGTGCAGAGTAATGGTTAATGGAATAAACTCTGACAATTTTCGCAGACGTCAATCCTCGTAAAACAGCACTTTTGAATTCTTTTGAATTTTAAAAAGTAATTTTATATAGGGAAAAGGACATAGAGACTCCTAACGTTTGAATAAGAGACACAAAATTTCTTAATGTTTCAAAAAAGACACTCAGACCCCTATTTTTTAATAGTAAATTATAATTTTACTATTATACCCTTATAGCATATTAAAAAATAATTATTTATTATCCAATTTTTTTTATATTATTAATAAAATTACGAATATAACTTCATTATCTAATTTTTTCATTTAATTTTTATCAAATTTTATCTTCAAACTAAATAAATTTAATCCATTGCTCAAAAATAAAAATAGATTAAATTGATTATTAATATAATAAAAATAACATATATTTAATATAAAAATAACATATATTAAATTAAAATAAATTTAATTTATATATGGAGAATTGTTATTTTTAAGAAATTATCAATTTAATTTATATATAAGAAATTATAAGAAATAACATTTGGAGAATTGTTATTTTTATTATATTAATAATTAATTTAATTTATTTTTATTTTTGAGCAATGGATTAAATTTATTTAGTTTGAAGATAAAATTTGATAAAAATTAAATGGAAAAATTGGATAATGAAGTTATATTCGTAATTTTATTAATAATATAAAAATAAATTGGATAATAAATAATTATTTTTTAATATGTTATAATGGTATAATGGTAAAATTATAATTTACTATTAAAAAATAGGGGTCTGAGTGTCTTTTTTGAAATATTAGGGGATTTTGTGTCCCTTATTCAAACGTTAGGGGTCTCTGTGTCCTTTTCCCTTTTATATATTTACCCTCATATACTGATGGCATACATAACCGGATACTAACAAGAGGGGAGATAATTATAATAACGTGGATACATTTTATATATGTGTCAATACGATAAATCTCAAGGGAGGTCCCTAAAAATTACCCTAGCACTCAATGCAACAAGTGAGCCTTAAAATGACAGCCACGTGATACCATGTAATTAATTAATTACATAGTTTTTCAACATTTTTTCTATGGAATCATTTAAGTAGGCCACGTGTCCAACACTCATTATGTGGGTGAAATGTGTCCAATACTCACTCACCGGGCTGTCATTTTAAAGAATTAGTCATTTTAACATTACGCTCTATGTATATATATATATATATAAATTACGCTCTATGCATTAAATAAACTTTGTTAAGTCCATTATTTATAGAGTTAATATTTTATGGTAAGTTTAGTTAAATTAGAAGTTTATTTATTACATATCTTATAATAAATAAACTTATTAATTTCTTAATTTAGTGAGATTTCAATTTATTATGAATATTTGTTTCTTAATTTAATTCGATGTCTATTTTAGCAAATCAATTAGTGGTGAGATTTTATAATTGGCGCATGAGATTTATTTAGAGCAAGAAATTGGTTCAAACATGAAGTCATTAAATACTTTAGATATTTCTTAGGAGACAAGTAAGGCAATAAGATCATATTTATTCCTATTCAGATTCATGAGAATTATAAGAGGAAAGAAACTCTTATTTGAAAAGAATCTAAGTCTTTTAAGACTTGTTATTTTGGTGAAACTCTAGTGCCTATATAAAGAGAGGTATTTCACAATTGAAGTTTGATCGCACAACACAGAGCATAAATCATAGAAGCAAAATTCTGCCTCCTCCTTAGAGAATCCAGATTTGGCACATCATGTTGTGTTGATTTGTTTTCTTATCTTTTGTTCATCTCTGCGAAAAGTCTATGTGGATCTTGGATCACTAGACATTGAAAAATTGAAGAATTGCTATTGATCACTTTGCGAAATGCCTTGAGAATCGTGGATCAAGAGAGGTAGCAATGATTCAAGAGAAGCAGATTCAGTCTAAGGTTGAGTAAACTGTATGGTGATAAACTGTAAGTGAGAGTCTTAAGTTTGGTAAATCCATAGGTTGTAACATCTCAACTTAGTGAATTACTTTTCATCTGGGCGTGGTCTCGTGGATGTAGGATTGGTTAATCTGAACCACGTAAAAATCTCTGTGTCATTTATTTTTTGTATTTTATTATGTTTTTGGAAAATTAATATTTTTGATGCGGATGAACAGTATTCATGAAAAGTAACAGAAAACAGTCGCGGTAAACAGTAATCGTAAACAGTAATCGTGAACAATACTTCTTGAAAAAATTAATTTGTTAATTTTTAGTTTTTAATTACCTACATCTATTTCTAGTAGATCTAAATTCCTAGCAAACTTTAAATTGTAAGAAATTTTCTTTTCTTTTCTTTTCTTTTCTGTTGTTGTATATACATCCTAGCACTATAAAATTTCAACATATTTATAAATTTACATTAATCAACCACTCACTAACAAAGTTAGAATCTAATTAAATAATTAAAATAAAATAATTATTTTATTCTTAAATAGATTAAAAGATTATTTTATTCTATAAATTTTTAAGAATAAAAAATTATATTTATAATAATACCCCTAAATCTAATAAAATAAACAAATCTCAAATTTTTAAATGTTAATTTGTAATTATAATTTTTAAATTGTAATTTTTGTAATCCTATTTTTCTAGGAGAGTGTGCATGACGTCCTTTGCTAAAGTAAATCTTAAGTCTTAACTAGAGCTTTTTTGGAGAGTGTGCATCCCGACCTTTGCTTAAGTATATCTTAACCACAGCCATAAAGAGAAGTAAAGAGTTTATGCAAAGCAAATTAAATTAACATTCAAAGCTCTCTTTCAATTTTGAAAAATTAAAAAAATATAACTATAAAAAGTTATCACTTAAAATTTATGATTATAAAAATTAACAGTTTGGATTTGAAGATTTATTTGTTTTATTAAGCTTATCGGCTTTTTTAATTATAATTTTTTTATTTTTAAAAAATTTATTAAATAAAATAATTTTTTAATTTATTTAGGGGTAAAATAATTATTTTATTTAATTATTTAACGGATTCTAACTTTGTTAGTGTTAAAGTGAATGATTAATATAAATTTAAAAGTAAAGATTGTATAAAAAATGTCAAAAATTTGTAGTGATTAAATATATATGACCAAAAAATAAATTAGTGCAGAGATAATCCCCTAAATTTTAAACATCGCCATCCCACCTACACCAGTTATTTTATTATAATATTATACTGTACATTTGTTTGAATTTAACTGCTGTGTACAATATTGCGAAAGGAAAAGAGCTTTTAACAGTGACTTGCTTTACGCGGATCAATTTATTCTTCACTTCTATAAATAATGGAGTTAGCCAAGACTTTCAACAAACATATAATTACATCAGAAAAATGGAATTCTCGGTGAAATCAATAGCATTCAGCATTGTTATTGTAACAGTGGTAACACGGGCATGCAAAATTCTGAACTGGGCATGGCTGAAGCCAAAGAAACTGGAGAAACAGCTAAGACGGCAAGGTTTTAAAGGCAATTCATACAGGTGTCTGTTTGGAGACGTGAAAGAACACGACATCTTATCAAGGCAAGCAAAATCCAAGCCCATCAGTTTAGATGATGATATTGCTCTACGTGTCGTTCCACTCTACGATCAACAAGAAAAGCTTTATGGCAAGTTTTTCAATTCCTTTCAACTGTTCAATTCCATCAGGCGGAGTTCACAAATTTTGTCTTGACGCACACTTTTGAAAAATAAGATAATTATGAAATTACAAATATATTGTTTGGGAGAAATACGTTGACGAGACCAGGCACGGTGAGCAGATACCTGATGGTAGGGACAGGAGCAGAAATATCCTGCTCGTCCACGAGCACGTTATCTGCGAGGCCAATTTTCTGTAAGGGGCATAAGGCCATTCCGGCTAGAGGTCGAGTGGCGAGGAGACCCGGTCGATGGCAGTTGGCAGGACATGCTCTCCAGCCCGAGAATCTAGGCACGACAGCCACGCTTTCCCCAGACCCACGGCGGAACACGCAAGATCCCACGTTTACCCATAACGCAGCAGTCAGAGTCTCATACCGTCTGGCAAAAAGCGGAAACAAGATCTCACAGAATCACGACAGCCACGCTTTCCCCAGAACCGTGGCGTAACACGCAAGATCCCACCTTTGCCCATAACGCAGCAGTCAGAGTCCCATACCGTCTGGCAAAAAGCGGAAAACTAGGATTCAGAGGAAGCCTATAAAAAGGTAGCCAACGAAGGTAAGAGGGTTAGCATTTTTGAGGTTAGAAAAGAGATTCAAAAGAAGAGAAAACGACGAAAAAGCCATAAGATCTGTGGCAAGCTTTCCCCGAACCTTCATATCTGACTTGAGCGTCGGAGGGTTTGCACCGGGAAAACAACCGGTGCACTCTGACTTATCTGTGTGCGCAGGAACCTCTGGAGAAGAAGCCTTACGAGGAAACCTCCTGGTCGCGACGAAGTCGATCGAGCAGAGATCCTGGTCGTAGAGCGAGGAGAACCAGAATCTCGCATCAACATTTTGGCGCCGTCTGTGGGGATTAGAGCAAAAAGCTTCTGTTGATAGCAAGAAGAGGGGTGAAGCAAGTGAAAAGCGATGGAGACAGGAGGAAGTAGTGCACAAGGGGGTGATAGGAGGCTTAACGATTCCGTGACGCTGAGGGAGATAGTCAGTGAAGCACGGGAAAAAGTCATGTTCGACCGGATGGAACGGATGGAAAAGCAGATGGAGACCTTGACAACCATCCTACATGAGCTGCGGAGCGAGCGAAGGGTAACCCAAGAGGGAAGGGTGAGAGGCGGTGGAGTGGCACCAGGTCCCGATAGTGCGGGGAGAAGCCAAACCACCGGGAGATTTGATGGTGAGAGAGGTAACGTACCTCTGCGGGGAGAATCTCATAGAGAAAGAGAGCAGTCCCCGGCAAGACAGACTGGTGACGAGGACGACGGGGTGGTGAATGCAGAGGAAACAGAGTTGAGGCAACACTTGCATGATGCAGAGCAAGAGCAGGATCAAGTTGCAGCACGTGACCCTGGTCGTGCAGTGCAGCTGGAGGAGGAAGTGCGCAGACTAGCGCAGATAATTGACGACATGCAAGGAAGGAACAGAGCCCCTGGTTGGAGGATAATGCTGGACGGAGAATCACCGCTCGCAGCAGAGATCATGAGGGCAGTTATTCCGAGAGATTTCCGCCTCCCAGACCTCAGATACTCGGGAAGAACTGATCCGCTGATGCACATAGAGCGCTTCAACGACATAACTGGGGTACAAGGATTATCCCAATCCCAAAGATGCAGGGTGTTCCCATTATCCCTTGAGGGACGTGCACGAGAATGGTACAGGAAACTTCCTCGGGGCAGCATTAAAACCTTCGAGCAGATGTGCCAGGAATTCGCGGAGCAGTTTAGTGGGGCAATGGCACCGGAAGATGACATGATGGAGCTGAAAAGCATGAAACAGGGGGAGCAAGAAACCCTTCGGGAATTCATCAGGAGGTTTCATCGGGCTGTCCTCGACTTGGGAGCCTTCAACCACCCTCAGGCGTTAAGGGGATTGAAAGAAGGGGTGAAGATAGGAAGGCTGTGGTACAATTTGAGAAGCCCATCTATTCAAACGTATGCAGCCGCATACGAACAGGCTAAGAGAGACATCGAGATTGAAGAGGAGAAGGCTGCACGGATCAAGACAGACCAGTTAGAAGGGTTAGGGAGGAAAGAGAAGAAAGCATTACCGGGGAGTGGGCCGATAAGGAGGAGGGATCACCAGGCCTCCGGTAGTGGGGCAGGAGGTTGGGTAACTGCTTACCAGCCTCATCAGAGGCCACCACAGCATCAGCGCAGCAGGGCGCAACCTCCTCATTCCCCAGCTAGGGAGCCTTGGAGAAGGCATGATTCGGCATCTGGTGGTCTTTATCAACATTCCCACGGTAGCAGAACGAGCAGGCCAGAAATACTTCCACCGCCCCCAACTCAGAGCGGGGCGAACAGAGAAAGAGCAGTGCACCTGATCGACCAGAACCAGGACTATAGACGGTACACTCCCTTGAAGATGTCCCTGGATGAGGTGTACGAGGCCATAAAGGATCGAGGGCTGCTGCACCTCCCTACACCAATAACAAAGCTGCCCAACAGGAGGGATAGAGGACGTTATTGTAAGTTCCATGGCACCCATGGCCATACCACAGCAGAGTGTAGAGATCTCAAGACCCAGGTCGAAGATTTGGTGAGAAATCGGTACCTGGACGAGTTTATGGATGGGACTTTCCCGATGGTGGCCACAGCAGGTGAAGGGGAGCAGAGTGATAGAAACTTGAGGCGCGAGCAGCCCGCAGTAAGGGTGATAGCTGGGGGCCCAACATTGGCCGGAGATTCCAACAGATCGAGAAAAAATTATGCTAGGTACGCCATGACCAGTAAAGAGGTACTCTTTAACACCCCAGCAGCCAAACGAGCAAGGGTCAGGCAAGTGCCAATCATGTGGACGGATGAGGATGAGGAAGGGATTCTATACCCCCACGAGGATGCTTTAGTCGTCAAGGCTACTGTCGCTAGCAAGAAGTTTGACCGGATACTGATCGATACAGGGAGCTCAGTTGATGTGTTATTAAGCTGATGCACATAGTGCGCTTCAACGACATAACTGGGGTACAAGGATTATCCCAATCCCAAAGGTGCAGGGTGTTCCCACTATCCCTTGAGGGACGTGCGCGAGAATGATACAGGAAACTTCCTCGGGGCAGCATCAAAATCTTCGAGCAGATGTGCCAGGAATTCGCGGAGCAATTTAGTGGGGCAATGGCACCGGAAGATGACATGATGGAGCTGAAAAGCATGAAACAGGGGGAGCAAGAAACCCTTCGGGAATTCATCAAGAGGTTTCATCGGGCTGTCCTCGACTTGGGAGCCTTCAACCACCCTCAGGCATTAAGGGGATTGAAAGAAGGGGTGAAGATAGGAAGGCTGTGGTACAATTTGAGAAGCCCAGCTATTCAAACGTATGCAGCCGCATACGAACAGGCTAAGAGAGACATCGAGATTGAAGAGGAGAAGGCTGCACGGATCAAGACAGACCAGTTAGAAGGGTTGGGGGGGAAAGAGAAGAAAGCATTACCGGGGAGTGGGCCGATAAGGAGGAGGGACCACCAGGCCTCCGGTAGTGGGGGAGGAGGTCGGGTAACTGCTTACCAGCCTCATCAGAGGCCACCACAATATCAGCGCAGCAGGGCGCAACCTCCTCGTTCCCCAGCTAGGGAGCCTTAGAGAAGGCATGATTCGGCATCTGGTGGTCCTCATCAACATTCCCACGGTAGCAGAACGAGCAGACCAGAAATACTTTCACCGCCCCCAACTCAGAGCGGGGCGAACAGAGAAAGAGCGGTGCACCTGATCGACCAGAACCAGGACTATGGGCGGTACACTCCCTTGAAGATGTCCCTGGATGAGGTGTACGAGGCCATAAAGGATCGAGGGCTGCTGCACCTCCCTACACCGATAACAAAGCTGCCCAACAGGAGGGATAGAGGACGCTATTATAAGTTCCACGACACCCATGGCCATACCACAGCAGAGTGCAGAGATCTCAAAACCCAGGTCGAAGATTTGGTGAGAAATCGGTACCTGGACGAGTTTATGGACGGGACTTTCCCGATGGTGGCCACAACAGGTGAAGGGGAGCAGAATGACAGAAACTTGAGGCGCGAGCAGCCCGCAGTAAGGGTGATAGCTGGGGGCCCAACATTGGCCGGAGATTCCAACAGATCGAGGAAAAATTATGCTAGGTACGCCATGACCAGCAAAGAGGTACTCTTCAACACCCCAGCAGCCAAACGAGCAAGGGTCAGGCAAGTGCCAATCATGTGGACGGATGAGGATGAGGAAGGGATTCTATACCCCCACGAGGATGCTTTAGTCATCAAGGCTACTGTCGCTAGCAAGAAGTTTGACCGGATACTGATCGATACAGGGAGTTCAGTTGATGTGTTATTTAAGTCAACCCTGGAGGAGATGGGAATAGCCGACCGGAAGTTGGAACACACCAATACCTCCTTGAAGGGGTTCGGTGGAGGGAAGCTGGTCCCCCTGGGCGTGGTCGAGCTGCCCATCACAATTGGGAGCTCCCCGACAGAAAGAACAATGATACTGGACTTTGTCGTAGTGGATGAGGAAGGTCCTTACCAGATGATCCTAGGCCGGCCATTTTTAAGGATGAGCAAAGCGGTGTTGTCCAACCATTATCTGGCTCTGAAGTACCGGGCGAATGGGGTAGTAGGAGTGGTACGAGGAGACCAGAGGATCGCAAGAAGCTGCTACTCCTCGGCAGCAAGGGAAGCAATGCAGATAACATCCCTCGATACCCGAGTGGAAAACAAGAATGGAAGACAAGAACCTGTAGAGGATCTGGAAACAGTAAGCCTGGGACCAGAGAACCCGGGAAAGACGATCAGAATCGGGTCGAGACTTGAGGGAGAGCAAAGGCAGGAGTTGGTGAAATGCTTACGGGCTCATGCTGATGTGTTCGCTTGGACACATGAAGACATGCCAGGGATTGACCCTGGGGTCGCATGTCATAAGCTGGCAATAAAGAAAGGTGCTCGGGCCGTAAGGCAGAAGAGGAGGTGCTTCAACCAAGAGAGGTATGAGGCTATAAATGGCGAGGTAGAAAAGCTCTTGAGAGCAGGATTCATTCGGGAAGTCAATTATCCCGAGTGGATATCGAATGTGGTGTTGGTAAAGAAGGCGAATGGCAAGTGGAGGATGTGTGTGGATTTCACAGACCTCAATAAGGCGTGCCCAAAAGACAGCTTCCCTTTACCAAAGATCGATCAGCTAGTGGATTCAACGGCTGGACATGGTCTGCTCAGCTTCATGGACGCGTTCTCGGGATACAACCAGATCCCCATGTACGAGCAGGATGAGGAGAGCACGGCTTTCATCACTAACCAAGGTTTGTTCTGTTACAGGGTAATGCCATTCGGTCTCAAAAATGCTGGGGCCACCTATCAAAGGCTGGTGAACAAAGTCTTTAAGCCGTTGATTGGGAAAACCATGGAGGTGTACGTGGATGACATGATCACCAAGTCCAAAATCTCGAAGGAACATGTCGGACACCTCGAGGAGACATTCGACCTTTTGAGGAAGTATAAGATGAAGCTCAACCCGGAGAAGTGTGCTTTCGGGGTCGAGTCAGGGAAATTCCTCGGATTCATGGTGAGCCATAGGGGGATTGAAGCAAATCCCGAGAAAATCCAGGCGATTGTGCAGATGACGTCTCCTCGTAACCTGAAGGAGATGCAGAGCCTCACGGGGAGGTTGGCGGCGTTGAGCAGATTCATATCCAAGGCTACAGATAAGTGTCAGCCATTCTTTCAAGTGATAAGGAGGGGAAAGAAAACAGAATGGACCCCAGAATGCGAGGAAGCCTTTCGGAACTTGAAGCAATACTTGCAGCAAGCTCCGCTGCTGTCCACACCGAGGGATGGGGACAAGTTGTATCTGTATTTGGCGGTATCGGATCGGGCCGCCAGTTCTGTTCTGGTGAGAGAGGAAGAAGGAGTTCAGTATCCGATATACTACACCAGCAAGGCCCTGCTCGACGCTGAGACCAGATACCCACCGT
Source organism: Citrus medica (assembly GCA_002013955.2). NCBI lineage: Eukaryota > Viridiplantae > Streptophyta > Magnoliopsida > Sapindales > Rutaceae > Citrus > Citrus medica. The sequence goes on from MKYO02015565.1 coordinate 396,858, forward strand.
TGGAGAAATGGGCACTTGCCCTTGTGGTTGCTGCTCGGAAGTTGAGGCCATATTTTCAAGCATTCCCGGTCTCGGTAGTAACAAACCAGCCATTGCGTCAAACTCTGCACAAGCCAGATGCCTCTGGTCGGCTCGTCAAGTGGGCTGTAGAGCTGAGCGAGTTCGACATAGACTATAAACCCCGCGCAGCGATAAAGGCCCAGGCAATGGCCGATTTCGTGGCTGAATTCACAGAGCCCGAAGTATGCTTAGATCAACAAGATGCAGTTATAGGCAACGACGAAACTCAAGTATGGCAGATGTCTGTGGATGGGTCATCAGGGGAGCGGGGTTCAGGAGCAGGGATCGTCTTGGAAGGCCCAGAGGGGGAGGAGATCTCCTATGCTGTAAAGTTGGAATTTGCAGCCACAAATAACCAGGCAGAGTATGAAGCCTTGATAGCAGGTCTGGAATTGGCTAAGGCCGTGAAAGCAGACAGAGTTAAGATCAGAACTGATTCCCAGCTGGTTGCGAATCATGTCAGTGAAAGATTCCAACCAAGAGAGGAGAAGATGGAGCAGTACCTGAAGATAGTCAGGCAGATGATGGGGAAGTTCGAAGCAGTGGAGGTGATACAAATCCCCAGGGAGCAGAATAGTCGAGCAGACATTTTGGCGAGGATGGCAGCAGTAGCCGACCCAAAAATGCCAAAGTCGGTCCCTCTGGAGGTGAAGTCCAGCCCAAGTATCGATCAGAACTTGGGGGTGTTGCGGATAGAACAAAAATGCTCGTGGAGGGACCCGATAGTTTCATACCTTAGAGACGGGGTATTACCACCAGATAAGCTGCGAGCTCGCAAGATTAGAGCCCAGGCCTCGAGATACACGATGATTGATGGGGTACTGTATCGGCGAGGATATACACTACCGTTCCTTCGGTGTTTGGATGAAGACGACGCGGATTACGTACTGAGAGAAGTACATGAAGGAATTTGCGGAAATCATTCTGGCGGGAGGTCCCTGGCCCACAAGGTTCTAAGGCAGGGATATTTCTGGCCGACAATGCATCGGGATGCGCAAGAGAAGACCAAGAGTTGTGTAAGCTGCCAGAGTTTTGCAAATTTCTCTAACCAACCATCAGAGAAGCTCACCTCCATGACCTCCCCCTGGCCATTTTCTCAATGGGGAATTGATCTGATCGGCCCATTGCCAAAGGAACGAGGAGCAGCAACACATGCAATAGTTGCTATAGATTACTTCACGAAGTGGATAGAGGTAGACGCCCTTAGCAGGATCACAGAGAAGAAAACAACAGACTTCGTGTGGAAAAACCTGGTCTGTCGATACGGGATCCCTTATGCCTTGGTAACGGATAATGGCAGGCAGTTCGATAATCACAGCTTCAGGGATTTCTGCCAGAGCCTCGGGATAGAGCTGAAGTATTGCTCGCCTGCTCACCCTCAATCGAATGGACAAGTAGAAGCAGCCAACAAGACCATCAAGAGGCTTTTGAAAACCAGGCTTGGAGCAAAAAAGGGTGCGTGGGTTGACGAGCTGTCAGGTGTGCTATGGGCATACAGAACGACCCACAAAACCGCAACTGGGGAGACACCGTTCGCTTTGGCTTTCGGACATGAAGCGGTCATACCGGCTGAGATAGGAACAACCACACACCGGACAAATCATTTCAATGAGCAGGAGAACGACGAGCAGATATGTTTGAATCTTGATCTGCTAACGGAAAGGAGGGAGCAAGCAGCCGAGCGATCAGCCATTTACCAACAGAGGGTTGCTCGGTATTATAACCAGAAGGTGAACATACGGCAATTCAGGGGCGGAGACTGGGTACTGAGAAGAGTGAATCAGAGCACCAAAGATTCGACTCAAGGAGTGCTGGGACCGAATTGGGAAGGGCCATATAGAGTCAAGCAGATAGCGGGACCCGGAGCTTACAAGCTGGTTCGCACGGATGGCCACGAGGTGAAACGCCCATGGAACGCAGCACACCTCCGAAAATACTTCCAGTAAGACTTATTCACATTTGAATGCTGTTTTTGCTCATGTTCATTATCGTTTATCTTTCACGCTTTATGTCCAAGCAATTTTATGTAAATCAAATCCTGCCATTAATGGAACGTCGAGGAATTTTATTCGCTTGAAACCGAGAAAATTATCTAAGGCATGCAAAGGCTCGACAAAGTCTCAAAGCCTGTCTTATGGCGAGACCGAAGCCAAGCATGCCAGGATCTGCTCGACCACGAGAAGGCGAGCAGAATCCCAATCCTTGAAGAAGCCTAAGGCATGCAAAGGCTCGACAAAGTCTCAAAGCCTGTCTTATGGCGAGACCGAAGCCAAGCATGCCAGGATCTGCTCGGCCACGAGAAGGCGAGCAGAATCCCAATCCTTGAAGAAGCCTAAGGCATGCAAAGGCTCGACAAAGTCTCAAAGCCTGTCTTATGGCGAGACCGAAGCCAAGCATGCCAGGATCTGCTCGGCCACGAGAAGGCAGAAGAATCCCAAGCTTTGAAGAAATTATCTAAGGCATGCAAAGGCTCGACAAAGGCTCGACAAAGTCTCAAAGCCTGTCTTTTGGCGAGACCGAAGCCAAGCATGCCAGGATCTGCTCGACCACGAGAAGGCGAGCAGAATCCCAATCCTTGAAGAATCAGCTTTGAAGCGAAGGCTCATCAAGTTTCAAAGCCTATTTATGGCGAGACAGATGCCAAGCATGCCAGGATCTGCTCGGCCACGAGAAGGCAGCAGAATCCCAAGCTTTGAAGAAATTATCTAAGGCATGCAAAGGCTCGACAAAGGCTCGACAAAGTCTCAAAGCCTGTCTTTTGGCGAGACCGAAGCCAAGCATGCCAGGATCTGCTCGACCACGAGAAGGCATGTTTGAATCTTGATCTGCTAACGGAAAGGAGGGAGCAAGCAGCCGAGCGATCAGCCATTTACCAACAGAGGGTTGCTCGGTATTATAACCAGAAGGTGAACATACGGCAATTCAGGGTCGGAGACTGGGTACTGAGAAGAGTGAATCAGAGCACCAAAGATTCGACTCAAGGAGTGCTGGGACCGAATTGGGAAGGGCCATATAGAGTCAAGCAGATAGCGGGACCCGGAGCTTACAAGCTGGTTCGCACGGATGGCCACGAGGTGAAACGCCCATGGAACGCAGCACACCTCCGAAAATACTTCCAGTAATACTTATCCACATTTGAATGCTATTTTTGCTCATCAACATTATCGTTTATCTTTCACGCTTTATGTCCAAACAATTTTATGTAAGTCGAATCCTGCCATTAATGGAACGTCGAGGAATTTCATTCGCTTGAAACCGAAAAAATTATCTAAGGCATGCAAAGGCTCGACAAAGTCTCAAAGCCTGTTTATGGCGAGACAGAAGCCAAGCATGCCAGGATCTGCTCGGCCACGAGAAGGCAGCAGAATCCCAAGCTTTGAAGAAATTATCTAAGGCATGCAAAGGCTCGACAAAGTCTCAAAGCCTGTTTTATGGCGAGACCGAAGCCAAGCATGCCAGGATCTGCTCG
>MKYO02015565.1:401368-412594 GCA_002013955.2 Citrus medica
TGGGAGTCGCGGAGAGATTCGAGCTGAGCCTCATACATAGCCTTCTGCCTTTGCAGATCCTCCTTGACCTTGGTAAGCTCCTCCTCGAGGGTCATGGCTTTTGCTTGAGCAAGTGATTCTTGCTCTATCAGCTTCAGATTCTCGAGATTCAGCTCCCCTACTTTCTTCTCGGCGACGTCAGCTCTGGTCGTCGCCGATTGAATATCCCCCTTCATCTTCCGGTCGTAGCGGCCAACCTTAGCCTTGTAATAGGTGGTCATGCAGCTGAGGTGGAAAGCGCTATGCTGCATGGCCCCCACCAGCTCACCCAAGGTACAGCCATCAAAGCCCTCCAGATCCTTCTTGCTCACGAGTTTAGATAACTCATTAAGGTAGGGGACCAGGTGTTCTGCTCGGCTGTCAGGTAAGCGAGATCGAGGCCCGACAGGAGGAGAAGAGGAAGCAGAAACTGTGGCTACTCCACTAGCTTCCCCGACTTTTACAGGAGCAGGTGGTAAAGTCTTCAAGGGTGAGACCTGCTGCACGATGTTAACCCGCTTTGCAGTAGGGGCATCCTTACTCTGGTCCCTCTTCGTGGTTGGAGGTCGAGAGCGTTTTCGGGTCAGAGCCCCGATCACAGCGTCCTCCATCCTATGGCCAGGAAGTATCAAGCGAGACTCGAACAAGTTGTATGTAGTTAACAGTTCTCGGCTCGAGCAAGAATTGGCTAGTACAGCCTCGACCCGTTTGAGCTGGTCAGGTTTAAGTGGGAAGTGGACACCCCAAGAACCTGCAACACAAACAAACATTTGATTAGGGACAAACTAGTAAAGCGCAAACAACAAGGGAGACAAGACATCTTATACGAGCAGGCAACTTGGGACCACGAAACGGGGTGGGACGCGGAAGTCCTTCCCATCAACCTGTGCAACTTGACCCCAGGGACCCCCTGCGAAGAAGAACTTCCTCTTCCAATTCCCACCGCCACCAGTAGGGAGATCGGTTATGGGTTTCCTGCTCTTGGTGCTAGATTGGAAGTAGTACCAGCCGGCATCTTTGGGGCTACTCTTTAGCTGGTACAGGTGCTTCACCTCATCAACCGTGGGCTCGCTTTGGCAACATCTGTCCCACAATATGAACAGACCAGAAAGCACTCTCCACCCATTGGGATTCAGCTGACCAGGAGCTAGATTTAGCCCGTTAAGTATCCGGGCAAAGTAGGGTTGCAAGGGACACCTCAGCCCGTACTTAAAGCTCTCCAGAAACAGGGTAACGTATCCCCTAGGAGGCCGGCTGGGAGCATCCTTCTTTCCTGGGACCTTAAGAGGTATCTCACCAGGAATGCTATACCTAAGCCGGAGGTCATCGAGCTCGTCAAACGAGGTCGTGCACGTCATGTAATTAACGGCATAATCGCGCGACAAGGCTCTGCCTCCTGCTGTACCCTGTTCTTCTGGTCGTGATGTTCCAGACGGAGACACCTCACCAGAGCCACCTTCGCCATTCTCACTCAACGTATCCTCAGAGCCAGAAGATCTCTCCTCACCATTACTTCCGCTCGTAGAGGTTGTTTGGGGAGACATCCTCCTAGCACTAGTCCCGACACTAGACCTAATGGGCTCTAAGGGGATCCCGGGGTCAAAAGCAGGATCGGTGAGCAGACTAGGCAGGAAGTCCAACTCGTCGTCATCAACCTCAATGATCTTCTCTTTGCCTTTCGACATTTCCTAAGCTCTAACCACAACACCACCAACTACTACCCAAACAGAAGAGAAGAGAAACTATCTACAACTATCCGAGACCAAGGAGATAGAAGAAATACCTGAAGTAATGGTTCAGTCGGTGAAAGTCAGAGATGGAGGCCTTTTATGCCGGAACTTCTTCGTCGGAGGGACAGAGACGGAGACAGAGTGAACGATGAATTTGCCAATCGAGAGGATCTGGTTTTCCTGATAAGGACGGACTCTTGGGTTGCCAGCATTTAACAGCGCCGAATTCCGAGGGTCCCATAACTGTCGGTTTGAAATTCAAATGGAGGGGTGGATTTCTGCCACGTCACCTCGTCCGCAATTAAATGCCACGTGACTCTTGGCAGCCTTTTCCAATCCCACGCGAGCGAGTACTATCGAGTTTCTACTGCTGGTCCACTACATTACCCAACACCAGAAACTGGGGGACCGGTGTTTGAGAGAAATACGTCGACGAGACCAGGCATGGTGAGCAGATACCTGATGGCAGAATTCTGCGAACCGGTGTGTTCCGTAAAAGCCTGGTGCGCGGGGGGGACAGGAGCAGAAATATCCTGCTCGTCCACGAGCACGTCATTCGCGAGGCCAATTTCCTGTAAGGGGCATAAGGCCATTCTGGCTAGAGGTCGAGTGGCGAGGAGACCCGGTCGACGGCAGTTGTCAGGATATGCTCTCCAGCCCGAGAATCTAGGCACGACAGCCACGCTTTCCCCAGAACCGTGGCGTAACACGCAAGATCCCACGTTTGCCCATAACGCAGCAGTCAGAGTCCCATACCGTCTGGCAAAAAGCGGAAACAAGATCTCACGGAATCACAACAGCCACGCTTTCCCCAGAACCGTGGCGTAACACGCAAGATCCCACCTTTGCCCATAACGCAGCAGTCAGAGTCCCATACCGTCTGGCAAAAAGCGGAAACAAGATCTCACGGAATCACAACAGCCACGCTTTCCCCAGAACCGTGGCGTAACACGCAAGATCCCACCTTTGCCCATAACGCAGCAATCAGAGTCCCATACCGTCTGGCAAAAAGCGGAAAACTAGGATTCAGAGGGAGCCTATAAAAAGGTAGCCAACGAAGGTAAAAGGGTTAGCATTTTTTAGATTAGAAAAGAGAATTAAAAAAGAAGAGAAAACCACGAAAAAGCCACAAGATCTATGGCAAGCGTTCCTCGAACCTTCATATCTGACTTGAGCGTCGGAGGGTTTGCACCGGGAAAACAACCGGTGCACTCTGACATATCTGTGTGCGCAGGAACCTCTGGAGAAGAAGCCTTACGAGGAAACCTCCTGGTCGCGACGAAGTCGATAGAGCAGAGATCCTGGTCGTAGAGCGAGGAGAACCAGAATCTCGCATCAACAAATTCCTTGCTTCCGGACATCACAGTTCTCTTGTTTTGAATCGCTTGGGATACAATATTCAAGCGGCTGCTTTAGTTGATTCCCCTCAAACGATCAAATACAAGTAAATGCCGGACCCTGTGTTTTTAGAATAAAGCATTCAATATTCTTAAACTTCATCTTAAGCGTGTGTACAACTTAGAGCGGTTCTTTTCGCTTTTCGCTTTTCAGTTATATTTTTTTTCCCTCAATAATTATATACTTACTGTAGTTAGTACATCATTACTATGGTACTTAGTATTACAATTAGTGCATCAGTACTATTGGACAAAAAAAAATTTACTACTAAGACGAAAAAAATTTCATTATAAGACGAACCCCTTTTTTTATCTTTTATGAATTTAGTAGTAATTGTTTTATATACATTATTATTAGATTTCATTTACAACTAAGAACACTTCTCTGTAAGTGGAAAAACCTAGACACATTTGACGTATATTTGAATTTGAAGTAGAACTCATTCTTAAAACCATCTTATAATTAAGGAGAGTGAGTCCAAGTGTTTTTCAATCCACAGGTAAAGTTTTAATTAAATTTGCAATGTGGGATGAAATAATTACCGTCGTCATCGTCATGCATACTCAATTTATTATTCTGTTTTTAACGAAATCTTCATGCTCAAGCCTACTCAAGTTGCCTGGCCCATTGGAGGTCCTGATTGCTAGCTCCTTTTCATAGTCTTGCTACAGATGATACACGAGGAATCTTTTTATGGCGATTCTTCCTTCTAATGATGGACATATCCATGATTCTTTTCTCCCAGATGAAGCAGCAGGCATCGGTCCATAGAACCTACAAAAAAAGAGATAGTCATAGCACGAAAGGGATATCACATGAGTAGAACTATTGGCACCACCTCAATAGTCCTATCAAAACTTTTTTTTTTAACAATCATACATGAAGTTACATGTAAACATGAAAAGACAAATAAAAATCTAATGAAAGCCCTGCAGCTTGCACAATTCATTTTTTATACAACTTTTCTTCTCTACACCCATTCGAAATAACGAGAAAAAGCTTAAGTAATAAAGAGTTGATTATATATGTAAATTCAAGGTTCCAATATAGATTATGAAACGCAGTTTCTTATTGATTTATCAGGGGAATTGAAGGTGGTATTAGAAGAGAGTTAAATTATTAAGCTATTATTTAGAGAGGAGATTGCAAGAGAATGATTGACGGTTGCCAATAGCACCACAACTTTCATGTGAATGATCACTTGATCCCAAATCCGATGTGATTGAAACCAACACTAATTGACATTAGTGCCACATAAGAATTAAAAAATAGTTTAAACAAGATTAATTAAGTGGTAACTCTCATGTGATCATCGGAGGATCGTTACATAACACCGACAGATGGCATGTGTTTACACTATAAAAGAAGACAAACACAAAGTGTTTAAAAAGTGGGCAGAAGAGGAGAACAAGATTGAGCCAAACAAATTCAGTAGGAAAAAAGCAAGGCAACCAAGCCAATTTCACGAGCCCTCAAGTCAGAATCGTGTATAGTAATTAATTTAAAGCAGCCAATTGAAAGTAGGCAAAACAAATATTTTTTCCAATTATGTGGGTTCATAATGGTTTTATGCAACTAATCTCTCCACGCTACATTAATTTGTACTTACATGTTTGAGCAAAACTGTTTGTAACTCTAGTATTAATTATATCCAATTGATTCTATCATTTATTGGAAGTGTGGCATCATCATTCCACAGCTACCAAAGGATAATATTGATGAAGAAAATTCCCTCGTCAATGCCACCGTAGGTTGTTGTTTTCCAATACAGAACAAGTTTGTTTATTTAAAAGTAAAAAAAAAAACGGTTGTTTCTACTAGCTAGGTCAAACAACTCACTGCGTATAGTCAGGTCAATAATTTTTTTGATTGCATTTTGATTGTTCTTGTTCTTAATTCGCTACTTCTTGCATCGATCATGATCAGGTTTTTGTAGTTAGCTACATTAAGTTCTTAATCGATGGAGCAAAAGTCACAACACAACACATATGATAAAGAATTAAAGACTAGCTGATGATTGCAAATTTCACCTGAAAGTCATAGTCAACCAGTCAAAAGAACATAATCACTCGCGCTCTTATTATTTTATTTAACAGCGCTCCTGTCCTGTGAATCATTGAGCATTTGAGCTACACAATACAAAAGCACTACTAGTACGAACAATAATACAGGTGAAATACTTCCGAAAACACACAATTTGAAAATAGTGGAAATTAAATTAACCTACAATCCGATCACAGAACAAGCTGTTTGTATCAAAGTGAGTACAAGAAGAATGACAGCTCCAGCGACAGAGATAGAAGCCCATGGAGTGTTGAAATAATTTTGCCTCAAATTTGCCTTCCAACTGTGCCGAGGCGATTTGCAATAGCTCTGTAGATCTTCAACGAGGTTGGTGTATCCGAAACGTCTACCCATCGGACACTCTTTGATAAGGCTGAGAAAAAAATTTGACAATCTTTCACTGTTCCCCAGTCCAACAATTCCATTTTGAATGAGTAATTTCCCATATTCTGGAGTGTGTGCAAGATAACTCATGACTATAATGTAGTCATTCAAATATCGGGTATAGCCGTGCATTCTCTCGAAAGCTAGAACATTTCTGTAAAATTTTTCCGTATCATCATATATTGTAACAAATGGAATTTTGAGAATTCCTTTATCAAATGTGATGTCAAATGGATTTTTGCTAGTCCCCACATTAAATTTGACTCCAGACTGGTGCAGCTCCTTTGCACCGGGCATTATTTGACCTCTGAATCCAATTTGGGCAGGGGACTGGGGTGGCTGAAGGCAGAGTCTTGGCAAATCAAGAAAATGTTTTGCTTCTAAAATTTAGTGTCCAACAAATCCTTATCTATTGCGAAATTGGGAAATCCAGATCCCCAGAACCAACGGCTAATTCTGAATAAGGAAAGCCCCTCGTAATAGTCGCCATAGGTTGCTGCTTTGGCTAGATCAAACAATTCATCGAGGATGAATAATGGAAGTTGATTTTCTAGCAGCCACAGGTCACCTATTAATTGATCAATTTTCCATAAATACGGTCGTCACTAGTTGTAAAATCACGGCGAAAACCTCTCAGAAAGAACTCTAAGAGAAAGATAGCATCCACAAAAATCATTGTTGCAAAGTCATCACTGTTAAATGCAATGGTTTCTGCATAACAGTTGCGCAATTCCGCTTCCTTAACCTTTATGAATGTAAGAAAATATTCAATGCTCACATTAGTTCGTTGAAGAAAGCATCGTAAGTACCTCAGTTTATGCTCTTCCATGGCTTTTAACTCTTCATTGCCGTGATGGAGTGGGCCAATTGACACCATTTTTGGAGTGTAATCATTTGGATGCAAACACCGCCAGCCCTGAGGAACTCTGTAGATACAACACCCATTGGATAAGGGATGCAAGGTCTCGAACTTGCTTCTCACAGAATCTGCCAACATCTTTATATCATCCATCTTCTAGTATCGCTTGCTGCAGACAGTGGCGACAAAAAAATGGGACCAGAAAAATTAAGAAAACGGCATCAAAACAAAAAGGCAGCATAAAAGCTGAAGCTATGTTTGACTATCTGACAACAGAGTAATAATCAAGGTGCATCTCCTGAGTGATCTCAAGTTGAAGAACACAGAAACTTACAATTGTCCCGTCGATGGCCTGTAACAAGCATTCGTGAAGAAACCAATTGATATAAGAAACGTGCGAAAGAAACTGGATACCTGTATTTTATTGATAAAATGGACCCAGAAAGGCCGACTTGAAGAAGTCACCATTGACTTGTACTATAGAAAGTCTTTTTTTTTTAACTTAACTTTTTTATTTAAAAAGATAACGCGTAATTTTGCAGCCTCATCTCTCAATTAATAAATATACGGGCTCTTTATGTCTCCATTCAAACCAAGGCGGGCCCACAGCTAATTTGGGTGGATTTCCACCACCAAAAAAATTCCCATGTGAAATTAATGGGCTGGCAACGGATATTACCCTTGTAACCAAAGGCTGCAGCAGTTGAGTCACACTCTTCGATCGAGCGAGTCAGTATTAATATTTGATCTTCGTCAACCTTTCTTTTGTATTAACACCACTAATTTTTAAAATTATCTTTAATAAAAAAATAGAAAAAAATTAGAAAAATATCATTTTTCCTCTCCATATGCACTTCTCTTTATGGCACCACCGTAGTCACCACTACTTATCTTCATCAGAACAAGTTCATCCTCATCATCCCACCACTCTTCTAAAAACGAAAAATAAATTTTGAAAATACCCATAAAAAAATCCCAAATTCATCTTTAGTATTTAGAGTTTGCATTCAATTTATTTCTTGCAACAGTAATTATGGGGTTTCTTGTTGGCCTGCCATTTGTGCGTTTCTGACTTCTTATACGAGTGAGTTTGTAATTAAAATACACTTCGCCACCAGATGACTAGAAGTGCAACAAATGAGGAAGAGCAAACTGTGGTAATTATGCAACGACTTAGGGAATGTGAACGCTGGTATAACACTCGTGGGGTTAATATCTGAACAATTAGACCGATTAAAAGAATTATATATAAAAAAGGATTATTTTAGAAAGGAAAATTATCAGCCATATACCCTTAAATGACACCCGTATCAAACGTGTGTGAATATTTTTCAAGTGTATCACTCGTATACTCTAAGTTAACAAAACACTTCTACCGTCCATCAATCCTTTAACTTCCGTTTGTAAGCGCTAATATCATAAGGGTAATTTAGTCTTTTAAGATTGACAAAACTTTGATTAAAAAAATGACATGTCATCCCATTTACCTAGTAAAACATGACATGTCATATGATATATATTGATAAAACTGACATGTCATCCCATTTATCGGATAATTGTTAATAATTGCTAAAAAAAATTACTTTACAAACAAATCTACTACTCCAAAATTTAACCTAAATTTTTAAAGATCTACTTCTCCAAGCTCTAACTGAAAATTTTTATGGTATAATATGTATAAATGTAAATAATATGTTGTTAATATTTTTTTATGGATAATTGTTAATAATATGTATCATTAATAATTCATTTTTAATCAAAAAATGTATTGTTAATATCAAAATAAAAAAATTTGTGTATTGAAAATTTACCTTAATTTTTAGGGTAAATTTATATTTTTACCTCATTTTGAGTTTTAAGGGTAAAATAATTAATTTGCCACAATTCTATTAACTTTCTAAGGGAAGTTAACGGATTAGTGGACGGCAGATTTGTTTTGTCAACTTAGAGTATACGAGTGATACACTTGAAAAGTGTTTACACATATTTGATACATGTGTCATTTAAGGATATATGACTGATAATTTTCATTTTAGAAATAAGTGGGGTAAATTATAAAATTGGGGCTGAAGGATTATTTTAGCAAATATAGCTATTGTTTTGTATTGTCAGTCGAATGAAATGGAATTATTGGTAATATTCATTCAAAAAAATTTAAATTTTTTTAACTAAACACTCCTAATCGAACTCGTTGGATCTACCCCAAGATGTACTTAATTAATTTTTCTTATTATAGGTATCCAGTCCGAACGAGTACCCATAATTAAAAATCATTGTTTTTATCTATTTATATACTTACTTAATTTTTCTTGTTATGGATATCCACTCCGAACGAGTACCCATAATAAACAGGCATTATTTTTATTTATTTATTTTATTAGATCACATGATGAAGTGTTATAAAGATTGAACCTAACATTGGATTACACGGCTCTTCTAACTTCTCACTAAACGAATTTTCTAACTTCTTGCTACTATCCACATTCAAATTGCTTACTGCAGTAGTAAAAAAACTAATGAAATTCTCTTTAGCAAACAACAGAGGGATTAAAATGCATATCCGGACTGATTAAAGAAAAAAAGAATAATAAATCAGAATCACACAATATTAGCAAGAATTAGTAAAGCTTACAATTGCAGCGTGTGCTTGCTAGGTTGTACAATCAGAAATACACTTATATGGGACGGGTATATTACATTATCCATGCGCTCATTCAATAAAATTTTGACATGTATGTATTTTTTTTTTTTTGAGTTCTCTAGTCATAATAAAGTGTTAAAAAAAGTCATTTGAAAAGCATATATATATATATATATATATATGAGTCCGTTTACTGTGCAACAGTTACACGGTACCCTAAACTTTGTTATTTTCTGGTTTAGCCATTAGATCTATTAGCTAAAGTGTTCAACGGTTGAGATGTGTTCAATTGGTTATTAACACTTAAGTCCCTACTGTTTATTACAAAATCATAAAAGTTAAAAGTTTTTAAATATTTACTCATTGCAAAATAATAATAATGACAATAGTATTTCTTTAAAAAAGAACTAGTAAGTTTAATAATGATGATAATGTTGACAATATCAATAATAATAATAATAATAATATAATAATTAAAATAATATTATTTAATAATAATAATATTAATAAAATAATAATTAAAATAATTAAAATAATAAATTTAATATACCAATAATAGTAATAAAAATAATAACAGTAATAAAATTAAAAAATAATAATAATGACTTAATTAAAATAATCATAACAATTAAAATAATAAAATTAATAAATTTTCATAATAATAATAATAATTAATGACAGTAATAATAATTCATAATAAATTTAAAAAATTTAATAATAATAAAAATAATATTAATATAATAATAATAACGTTAATAAATAATAATAATAATAACAGTTAAATGTTTTTAAAAATCATTTTATCCAAAAAAAGAACTTATATATAACAATTTGTAGCTTCTAGTGTTTATTCAAATTTTTATAACATAAAAGATAATATGGTGTAATTAACTAACAAAGGACAAAAGCCCGTGGTCCGTTGCAACCATTGCAACATAGTTGCATCCTATATATATATGGCCAAACCTATGTTACGTGCAACGTAACATACATTCAAGATGGAAAATATCAGTCAGTACCCAAAAATTTTATGGAAACCACAATAAGAGAATTAAAAGAAATCCTTTTAAATCTCCAGGACGAAATAAAAGAGATAAAACAAGAAATAGGAAAAATAAAAATTGAACTGTCCGTAATACAAAAAAGTCAAAAGAAGAAGAATTAAAAACATTAAAAGGATAAAAACATTAAAACATTAAAACACAATATCCTAAAATATTAAAAGAATCAGAAGAATTAAAAACAGAAATAAAAAAGAAAGATAAAGGAAAAGAAAAAATAGAAATAAAAGAACAAATTCCATCCGAGTCAAACTCTGAGTAATGGATAATACTCTAGATAATTTAACTGAAAAATTCAGTGACATAAACCTTAGTGATTTAGAAGATTTTGAAAAAGAATACCAAATAAAAATGAATGTAGCAGGAGGACCAGAAATGAAACCTAATGTAACAGAACCGAGTCATAGATATATGCCAAAGAAAAAGCATAATAAACCTTTTTATAAATATATACCTACTATTAAGAATACTTCTTGGAAAAAAGAATTCACACCTAACCAGGATATTTTGACTCCTATAAGTAATAGTGGAGCATTTTTAAACCTAGATTGTAAATTAGATCCACGAAAAACCTTAGCTGAATGGGGAATACAAATGAAACTGTTCTTCACATATAATGGAACTAATGATGACTGGAATGTAACAACAGATGAAGAAAAAATAGATATATTTGTCGATATCCTACTAACCAGTTTTACGGGAAATATATTTAACTGGTGGAGAGGCTTAAGTGACGATACACAAATGTTAATAAAAGACTCAGCAAAAATAGCGTTTAGAAGAAGCAATGCTTTAGACATAGAAAGAATAATAGAATACGTTGCAAGTGAATTTTTAGGAGAAGATTGGTTAGAAAATTCAGAAAAAGAAGCAAATAATGAAAAACAGAGAGCAAGATTAAACTTACTAAACTTGACGATTTGTAATATGTGTTTTATTAAAGAATACACTTGTGAATTTACTAAATACTATTATGAACAATATATAAGTTTAGAGGATCAAGAAGTTTATAAAAACTTATATTACTCTAAATTACCGTACCCTTGGAATAGTTATTTTATTAATGAATAT
>MKYO02015565.1:449216-477684 GCA_002013955.2 Citrus medica
ATATACTCTGCTCTATATTCAAATTCATAATAAAAATCAAGATTTGTATCTGCTCCAGATCCATGATGAATCTATATTTTTCGCTCCATATTTATATCCATAAAAGAAATAAATATCTATATCTACTCTAAATTTGAAAAAAAAATTAAAATCCAAATATGCTCTAGATCTGTCATGAATTCTAAAACTCATCAATTAAAAAGTAATAATTATTTAGAATGAAAATTGAAGGTTAAAATGTATTGATAACAAATAAATTATATAATTTTTCTCAAAAATATAATAAATATTGTAACTTATACTTTTACACCAAAACAACAAATAAGATAATAAAATATCCTTTAAAAGTAATTGCAGGAGTAAGATCAATATAATATTATATTGTCTCATTTATCATTCTAATATCAACGACACACCCACTCTCATTCTTATAACATTAGATAATGATATATAAATTAAATATGATTTATATTCAGTTCTTTATTATTTTTATTATGACCATATTTGACTAAATATATGAATACCTATAAATTCCTTAAAAATTATTTGGCCAATATAATAAAATAAATTGTCAGGTTGTATTACTTGGCTTGCAATTTGAATATTGCATGTACATGCTTTGGGGCTGACTAACCTTTAAATTTACAAAGCTAACTTTTAATTTTAAAGAGTTTAAATGTATGGTAAATATCACTAATATGCTATGAATAAAATTTATTATCATTATAATTCAACAATTGTTAAGAAACTTTTAAAATAAAATTAAATTAAAAGATAGGTGGATATGGATATGGATTTAGATATTAAGATAGATCCAGACCTGCTCCAGATCTATCTTAGATCGGCACATCAATATCCAAATCCGATCTAAAGTCATTTTAAACCGACCCAAATCTGATCTGATTGGATTTTGATCACGTGGATCTTGGATCAGATCCAATCCATTGCCATCCCTAATAAGGTGGGGCCCATTTTAAAGGCTATATAAGAAAGTTAAGCTTTTGGAGAAGGGGAGCAGCCGCCAGAGGAAGGAGAAAAAGCAGACGTGATTTGGGCGACAAGGACGAGAGTAGCAGTTGATAGGGCTGGGCATCGGATCAGATTCGGATCAATCCGAATCATCCGATTGAATTTGCACTGTAAACTAAAAAAAATTGAAAATTAAAAAATAAACTAAATGACTAAATGTTTTTGGATGATAATTTTTATTTTGGTTTATTTTATTGTTGGATGATATAATAATAATATTTATTTTGTGATTTTGTGTTGTTTATTTATTTGGAGAATTTGAGTTATACTTGATTGTTTATTTTGTGTTGTTTGTTTGGAGACTTGGAGTAATGTTTATTTTGTGTTGTTTACTTGGAGACTTGGAGTTAAAGTTTATTTTGTGTTATTCATTTGGACTTTGGAGAGTTGAAGGCTTGGAGTAATGTTTATTTTGTGTTGCTTATTTGGAGGCTTGGACTTGGAGTAATGTTTATGCACCTAATTTGTAAGAGGATTACTAATTAAATTAAATGAGAGTGTTTGTACAAAATGAATGTATATGAGAATATAAATGGGCCGTTGATTATAGATTATTAGATTTGATTATTTAAATGTTTTCATTTTAATGGATTATATATATATATATATGTGAATGGAAACTTTGTATCGGCTTGTTTTCTTGGTATATGTCAATGCCATATTGTCAAGGAAATAATACATTGTCATTTGTCAACTTGTTTTGGTTTTTTTTAATGGTTAGTAAGTTTTCATTAATTATATATTTCATAAATTTTTTGTGAGAATTGTTAAAAATGTCCAAATCAGATTTCAATCCGAATTAATCCGAATCCGAATTAATCCGAATCCAAAATATAATCTGAATCCGAAATATAATTCAAAATCTAAACTCATCTGATCCGATCCGAATCCGAGTAATCTGAAATTTTCATCCGATCCGAATAATTCAGATCGGATTGAAAGTCGGATTGAATTCAGAAGAATTTTTTTTCCATCCGAATCCGAAATTACCCACCCCTAGAATACAACGAATAAAATAAGATTTTATTATTTTAAAATAAAATGAAACAAAATCACATAGCCTGTGACTAGAGCCCGCAAAACGGGTCATCGAGTTGTGTTCATGTCGTGTTAGTTTCGTGTTGTGTCAATTTTAGGTGGACCCAAACTCGACCCATTTAATAATCGTGTCAAAGTATTGTGATCCAAACCTGACACGAAAAAATAATCTGGTTACCTAATAACCCGTTTAATATCTATATATTAAACAAAAGTTACATCAAATATTTACACATTGTCATTCATACATACATAATTTATCGATATTATAAAATATACATATATTACACATTTACATTATTGAAATTCTAAATGTATTTCAAATTTTATAAATAAAAAAACTGTGTTTATATTTATCCTTTTAAAGAATAAAAATAAAAGAGAAAATCATCTCTAATATTGAATTTTGACGACAAGAACCTGCAAATTATTTTAAAATAAAAAATATAATCTAGTCATTGATCGGGTAAATGGGTCAAGAATTTTAACCCTAATCCGACACGGAAAAAAATCGTGTTGACTCGGACCCGATCCATTTAATAATCGTGTTAAATTTGACAACCCATACCTATTTATTTGGGTCTTATTCGTATCGGGTAATCAGATCGTGTCAAATTTTACCAGCTCTACCATTCGCATTGGAGGGCCCCATCACTGACAACATAAGAGTTGTGAATCCAGCCATTGACGTGATTTTGTTTGGAATCACCAGCACATGTTGCCGCAGGCCGGCAGCAGCAGCACATCAAATTTTAATTTTAATTTTTTTTTTATCGCCAGCTCATTTTGCATTTATGAGAAATTGCGAATTCTACCCTCTCAGAATTACCATGTGTGAAATATTATTAACCGTTTGTAAATGGTTGGGGTAAAAAAAATTAATAATATTTTAGTCATGAATTATAAAATATACACAACAAAAATATTATACATATATATATGTTTACAAATATGTAAATAAATTTTATTAAATATTATATTTAATTCAGTTATTTATATTATTATTAAATAAATATGACTACATTTAAGACTTATAATTCTTTAAAAATAAATTTTATCAAATATTTAATTAATTTTCTTCATTAATTACTATTTTGATTGTAGACAATTAAAATTAATTATTTTAAAAAACTACAATAGTTTAATGTCGTTCTTAATGAAAAAAAGAAGTTAATTATTATAATAGCTTTTGTATCTTTTAGTCTTTTCATTCGTGACCCTTTATTATTTGTTTCCCTTGTTTAGTTACTTCATTTAATTTGTTCACTTCAACCATCATAGAGAATGTGATCTTCATTTAATTAGTTATTTCATTTTATAAAACGTATAAAAGAAAAAGATTATAGCTAAAAATGAAAATCTCCACCAGCCTCAACCATCATTGAACCATCAAAACCAATATGCAATCGTCGACATGCTTCTGATGTACATTAACGCAAGGAGAACCACCGAATCAAATCCCCGCCGACTCGCCTCCGCGTGTTTAAATTTATTTATATTAATGTATTTATAAATTTAATTGAACACTTTTATTTTAGATTTATTTTTTTAAATTAGGGGTATTTTTATAATTATAATTTTTTATTTTTTAAAATTTATATAATATAAAATAATTTTTTAATTTATTTAGAAATAAAATTATTATTTTATTTAAATTATTTAATAGTGTTAGTAAAAAAATGACTAATTGATACAAATTTAAAAAAAATAATATAAAAAATATGTTAAAATTTTATAATAATTAAATAAATATAAAACAAAAAAAAATGATACAATAATAATTTTTTTGATTATTATGCATCTTATTTTTTTACGAGACCCAAGGGCCCGTACCAGGCTAAAATCCAATGTCGGGGGCCCAGGACCTACCTGCCTAATTTGTCGTTGTCTTAAATAGGATTAAAGTTTAAATTTTTAATGACCATTTCAGTCTTTTCAGATGACGAAACCTGGAGACAAAAATTTTGGACAATCAAACAACAGCGCCTCAGGTATATTAATTTTTCTATTAACTCAAGTATTTACTGAAGTTCGATTTGATAACTTGAGTCTTAAGAAGAATATTTTTTATTATTAGAGTTAGACCGTCTATTAATACCTTACATCACGTTTTTTTATTACATATTTCAAATGCTGTGTTTTATTCTTAATATTTTGGTTACATATATATATATATATATATATATATAATTTTAAGAGAATCAGAAAATGTCATCCATAACTTAAAGATGTGTAACAAAAGCTTAGAAAATACAACATAAAGTTTAACGCAACTTTAGATTTGCCCAAAACAACGATCGCTGCAGTTTTGGGGGAAAAAAGATTATTACAAGTAATAAACATGTGTCTTTGAATAGGTCCTTAGGCTTATTACGTGGCTACATACTGACCTGCTACGTGGCCGCGAGTTAATCTTTAATTTATTAGTCGAATTTGTCTTGGTTGTTGGAGTTTCTTTATTCCATTTGAATATAATAAGTCTTCCTAATTAATTCTGAGGAATTGACGTTGCACTGGTTCTACATATTTGAAGGGCATTGCTACTGTACAGGTGTACGTGTGATACAAGGGTAGATGCCGACCGTTGGATTCAATAATTTGGATTGAATTTATTATTAAGTGAAATAAAAAGTTGAGAAGACTGAAAACTTGAATATCCGGGCACCTGTAAAATCTGCAACAATAAATCAGAAATTACTAGTATTAAACATGTAAACTACCACCAATAAACACATTATTTGAATTATATTTTGTATTGGAGAATAGAGAAAATTACATTAAAGAGCCAGTTAGTATTTATTATAATTATTAGTATTTTATTAAAATTAACTTTTATGAAATAGCTATAACAAAACTCATTACAAATTACACAGAAAATAATTATCACATTCGATACTCAAAATATTGTCAATATGATACCAACACAACATGCACGAACAATACATTTATGTGATTGATATAACATTATTGATTTTGTGATTATTATTATTTTTCTTAAAACGCTCACTTTGGGTACTCTCACACATGGTAATAAGATTGATAAAAATATTGTTATAAGTGCATTGTCAATATTATTCTAACTATTAAATACATGATGATATTTTATACCAAATACATTTATAATACTAATAAGAGTAATGCTAAATTTACAATATTAATTATTTCCCAACTGTAGCATTTTAAGTGTCACTTATTAATTTGTTTGCACTATTAGAAACATGATATTCATTGACACATGAGTTACACTACAGTGAAGAATTAACGTACGTAATTTTTACGTAAAATTAATTGTCAACGATAAATATAGTATTAAATTCTCAAACACGAAAATTATTCATTGCACTCATGAAAACTATTACCAACGAACATGAAATTTTTAACCTAATGTCCTAATCTATTGACCTGAAACTTTAACCATTAGACAAAAAAGGAAACCTAAAATATTTTCATTCATACTTGAAATCTTAAGTATTTAATGCGCATCTGAAACCCAGGGCCAAGAACCTGAAACTTTACTCATTAAAAAATCAACATATGCCACTGAACATGAAACTAATGTAACATGAAACTTTCAACCAGAAACTGCTATCATTTAACTTTGAAATGTGAAGCTAATGCTAATATGAAATTTAAGACCACTAAATTAAAATTACAATCAATAAACTTAAAATTATTGAGCATTCAATGAAAGTATTACCATTTAACCTAAAAACTCCACTTGAACATGAAATTAATGCTAACATGAAACTTAAGACTGTTAAATTAAAATTGTATTAATTTAACATGAAGTCATGGACTATTACATGAAAACATAACGGTTGAACATGAAAACTCTACTATTACACATGAAACCAATGCTAACCTAAAAATTATTGAGGATTCAATGAAAGAATTACTATTTAACCTAAAAACTCTACTTGAACATGAAATTAATGCTAACATGAAACCTAAGACCATTACTTTAAAATTGTAATCATTAAACTTGAAATTAATATGCATTACTTGAATCATTTTTACCGAACTTGAAAACTCTACTATCAGACATGAGACTGATGTTAACATGAAACTTAGGACCATTAATTTAAAATTATAATTATTAAACTTGAAACTATCTAATGCATATGCAAATCTAGAACCACACCTTGAAATCCTTAGCAATAATTCTACATTTCATTGATCAAACAAGAAATTAATACTAACTTTAAACATTTGACCATTTACTTGAAATATTAGCTATCAATTTGAAACCTCAAAGCATTAAATATGGAGACATTTAATGCACATTTGGAACCTTGATCATTAAACATGAAATTATAGCATTAAATATGAAACCTATATTTCCTTGAAACTTTTAATCATTAGCTTGTAATTATTACCGTTAAACCTAAAATCATTAAGCGATAATTTGAAATCGTTTAATAATCATATAACATCTAGTGTAGGCAGTGTGAAATCACGAGCATTAAACTAAAAACCACTATCATAAAACATGAAACCGATTTTTATTCACGTATATATTTTTATATTGATTATTTAAATATTACTTAATTTTTTATTTTTTAATTTAACTACACACACATATATATAATTTATATTATTATTTTATTATTTTAAAGCCCAACGAGTTGCAAAAACCGGTTGTTGCCACTTTTATTTATTCTTTGATTATTCACATGCAAAATAAATTTATCTTTTTATTAATGCATTGGACGGAGCAAGAAGAGTTATTAAAAATAAAAAAGGTCAGTACAGTCAATCAGGGGATACAACGAACTTTACTCTATAAAATAAAAGGAAAACTACAACAGAGAAATAAGAATTCATTGAAAAACCGTTGAGAGCAAACAAAACTAGAATTAAAAAAATTCTGAAACTATTTATCTGGAGCTAATTCATTTCCAGAGTAATTAAAGATACAAAAGAATTGCTCTGTGTATGGTCTGCAATGCGTATGTAGAAGAACAAACCATTTTATATGATGAACAAAACCAAGTTTGTCAATTCATAATAAATGAGTCCATTATCTCCTATTAAGTGGCCAGGTGGTCTCACTACACGAGGTCAACAAAACCAAATCAAGTTTGATCTACGTATTATACGAATCAAATTCAACAAAACCAAGTTCATCTATTATTATTTCTAAAACAAATAAGATTTCGTTAAAGTCAAAATATTTGGCACAACTACAGATCTAAAGTCATAATCAAATAATCACAAGTACAAAATCAACCACTCTTATTTTCTAACACTGTGATTGAGCTAAACAAAAAAGAAATGCTGGCATATTAAATGTATGAAATCCGTCCGAAAACATACAATTTGAAAAATCGTAGAAATTAACCTATTCCTACAATGCGATGATGGAACAAACTGTTTGCACAATGGTAAGTAGGAGGAGGACAACAGCCGCAATGACAGAGATAGATGCCCATGGTGAGTTGAAATAATTTTGCTTCAAGTTTGCCTTCCACTTGTGCAAAGGGTATCTGCAATAGTCCTTTAGATCTTGAACAAGAACCGAATACTCAAAATCATCAGCATATAATATAGCCTGTTTGTCAATATTGCGTAGAAATTTTGACACTGCTTGACTATCCCCTGTCCAATTATCAATAACTCCATTTTCAACAAGCTTGTCCGCATCTTTTGCAGTGACAACGAGGTTCCTCATCATTATAATATAGTCATTTATATAGCTGTTATCACAATGCACCGTCTCGAAAGCAAGAAGATTTCGGAACAAACTTTCAGTGGTTTCATATATTGTCAATAATGGAATTTCCAAAATCCCTTTATTGAATGTGATGTTGAGAAGATTTTTGCCTGATCCCAACTGAAACTTGACTCCAGCTTGGTGAAGTTCCGTCACATTAGGTATGTTTTGAGGTTTGACTGTATTTTCTTCATCATCATCATCATCATCATCCGGCTCACCGGACGGCTCAAGACAGAGTCTAAGCAAATCAAGCATATGCTCAGCTTTCGAGAAGTGTTGCTCTAAAATATTCTCCTCTATCAAGAGATCATCAGCAGCCAAGTCCCTGATCAGACTTATAATCAATTTAATCAAGGAAACTTTCTCGAATTGTTCATCACACGTTGCGGTTTTCGCTAGATTGAACAAGTCGATTAAAATGAAAAAAGGAAGCTGATTTTCTAGCAAGCACAAGTCATTGTCTATATCTATATATGGCTTTCCAAATAAACAATCATCAGCGGTTACCAAATCACGATTAGAAAATCTGAGGAGGTGCTCAATCATGAAGATGGAATCAACTAAAAACACTGTAACAATTTCATCACTTGTAAGTTCAATGTTTTCTGAATAACAGCTGCGCAATTTAGCTTCTTTATCCTTTACAAGAGTAAGAAACTCCTCCATACTTACCTTGGTTCGTTTAAGAAAATGCTTGAGGTTTCTTCTTTTATGCTCTTCCATTTCTTTTAACTCTTCCTTACCATGATGAAGCGGGCCGATAGAAATCACTTGTGGAGTAAAAGCACTTTCATTTAGACACCGCGTTTGTTGGGGAACTCTATATATGCAACACTCCTCGGATAAGGATTGCACGGTCTCCAAGTTTTCTCTCAAAGAAGCTGCTAATCTTTTTACATCAATTGATGCATGCTCGCAGTTAGCCATCGTCTACCAAACTAAACAAAATCACAACAATAACTTATTAGAAAACATGCTCAAATAAAACTATCACAAGCAAACAAGAATGAAGAAGATTAAGAGAACTCCCATACCTTGAATCCGTGATCGATTTAATCTTCCTCTTTGAATTTATCTATAGAATTTTCATTTTTTTAATTCTGTCGCTGCAGTACGAACAAAATAATAACAACCAAGTAATCAAGCCAGAGTGATCACAAGTTGAAGAACAAGAACCTTGCTATTGGCTTGTCGGTAGCTTATGCCCTGTATTTATGAACAAATCCAATAATTGACTCAAAAAGGCCCCGGCATGAACATTGACGCGGTCTTACAGGCAACGCCTTCCTCTTTTATTTATCTTTTTCCATTTTTTTCCTAACTTTACACAAATTCCAAGACACTAGGCCCCCCTCCACAGCCTGTACTGCATTTGGATATTCACTCATGTTTGGTGTGGAGTATTAAATCGTCAACTACTTTTAGATTGGATTTTACCAATATTATACTGCTTTTCTAAACCTAAATCTAATAACGTAACAGCGTAATAACCCGCAGATAATTGGAATCAAAGAATTAATTCTTGCATTGGGGGTTGCCACAGTGCTATGGTGCCACCTTTTTTGGTCTTTTTGTGACCTTTAGATCCAACTAAAGAATTGCAAAAGCAACGGCAGGATGACTTTACTTAGGTAATTAACATTGCAATCCCTCTAGTTTTTTAAAATGTCAGAAAGAATATAATTATTATTATTTTACTCTCCCACCCCATCAATAGTCATCCTCCTCTCTCCTTCTCATGCAACCCATGAGTAATCTTTAGATTTTCATTTTTTTTTCTTTTTGTCTTAGTTGTTTATTTATTTCTTTTAGTAAATAATTTTATTTATTGGCTAAGTTATTAAATAATATGAATAAGAAAGATGTAGGGAATTTTGAGATGATTTTTATTAATGATATTAGGTAATTATAATGCATGATTTAGTTGCGCATCCGTGAGAGACACAACCTCTTAAATATAATAAAGCCTATGAACTTTAAAAAAATAAATCCCTTGATTTATTCTTCTAGTTTTTTTATGGGAACATAATGGAGCTGAGTATTGGTAGAGTACTATTTTCCTTATCGTTTTATGTATATTTGGTAAAATTTGTAGAGACTCTCTAATGAGTTTAATAATGATAAAATTCATGTAAAGATTTCTAATAGCTTTGTCGATTTGATTTTTATGAACCAAAATGAAAATTGAAAAAGGTTTTTTTGGGTAACTGGGATAGAAACAAATAACGTAAAGTTCGTCTGATTAGTCAAAACTTAAAAGTTACTCAATATTTACTTAAACTTCTTTCATATTAGGTCAAAAATTTATGGTTTAAGCTTTTAACAATAACAATAATAATACAAGTTGAGATGAATAAGTTGTTTTAATGTTTGCATGTATTCAATTAAATTCAAATAAAGGTAGTTAAATCCTAATAAACTTTTAACAAGATTTTCTTTCTAACGTTAATGACTGAAACTTTGTGATTAAGGTAGTTAAATCATAATTCTCTCATGATCTAATATTTTCCAAAAAAAAAAGTCACTAAGTAATTGTTAGTTAATGAATTAAAAACTAAAGATAATTATATCCTAATCATATATATACTAACACTTAAGGACAAGTGTCATAAGATTTTTAAAATCCTAGATAACTCAGAATCAATTTGTAAAATTTGATCATTAAACCAATTGATTGTATCAAAAATTAGCCAAATAAGTTTATTATCTTTGAGAGACCAGCACCCAATAAATATAATAAAATAAATTAAAAACAAGAGACCAAACACAGCCACTATTAGATCAAATCTAATTGTTTGATTTGTTAAAACTCCTCTTATTCTCTTTTCTTTTTTTAATAAATCCTCTTATTGTCTTTGAAAATTCAAACATATAAAAATTATCTACGAAATTCTATAAAAAAAAAAAAAAAGAAAGAGAAGAAGAAACTAGATTACAAAAATAAAGTGTGGAGGAGAAAACAAATAACCAGGGTTAACAAACTAGATAGTCTTTCACTGTCTCCCAGCCCAATGATTCCATTTTGAATGAGTAAATCGGCATCTTTTCAAGTGCGGATAAGGAAACTCAAGAGTGCAACATAGTCATTAAAATAGCGGGAATAGCCATGCCTATTCTAGAAAGTTAGAATGTTTCTGTACAGACAATCTGTGCAGCCACCAAATGATGTGAAAGATGGAATTATCAGAATACCATTATTGAATCTGATGTCAAGTCGACTTTGTGATCTAAATGGCCCTGAGTCAAACTTGCGCCAGCTTGACGAAGTTCCTTTATCCCGAGTATGTTTTGATAAATGAATCCACTTTGGTCACGTGACTGGGATGATGGCCGAAGACAGAGTATTATAAGATAAAGAAAATGTTTTGCTTTGGAAAAGTGGGTATCCATCAAATTCGTATTACCAATCGGAAGAAAGGAAGACTCCTTGGAGAAGAAAAGACGGTTGATAGTTATGAGGGAAATCTCCAAGTAAATGTCACCATAGGTAGCAGTTTTGGCTAGATCAAACAACTCACTGAGAATGAATAATGGATGCTGATTTTCCTCCAAGTACAAGTCAAATCGTATTTGAATACCCAGGAAACTCAACTCTGATTCACCAAATAAGGGAACATCGTCAGTTCTGAAATCACCCTTATATTTTCTCAGAAACAACTCAATGAAAAAGACAGCATCCACTAAAATCATGGCCACAACTCGTCACTTTCAAGATGAATGGTTTCCGCACAACAATTGCGCAATCTTGCTTCCTTTTCCCTTATGAATGCAACGAATTCTGGCATGCTTACCTTAGTTCGTTGGAGAAAGTGATGCAAGTATCTTAGCTTATTATCTTCCATGGTTTTTAGCTCTGCGTTACCATGATGAAGCGGGCCGATTGAAACAATTTGCGGAGTGTAATCACTTGGATTCAAGCACCGTTGGGACTGAGAAACTCTGTAGATGCAACACTCTTCGGATGAGGGGTGATGCAGGGTCTTGAACTTCTTACTCAAAGAATCTGCTAACTTGATATCAATTGTCGCATGGCCCTTATTGCTGTCCATATTGCTACGGCTTGGTGGCTGCACTAGCAACAAAATTAATTTATGAAACATGAAAATTCCAATGCGATATAAAAAGAAATAACTGAGAAGAAATCAAGTTTCATTGAAACCGCATGGACAACATGCACTTGCCTGCAATGAATTCATGCGTGCAAATTAAACCAATGTTTGCCTTAACATTTTGCTACATGTATATGATGGGCGAATTTATATCATTTCTTAAGTTAATTTCCTCTAAATTTCGCAAGAGACTATAACACTTGTCATTTTCCTACATATGCGTGCCTTCTTATTTTCAATTTTTTATTCAATCATACGTTACCAAGTGTTAGGAATAGTTTATGACCGAATTAAATCCATCTAGTTATAAAAGAAATTATTATACATTGAGGTGATTCGATCAGGACTTGTATGTATTCTTTTTTGTTTTTCAATGAGTTTTACTTCTCCGAAGTCTTTCTTAATACTACAAATGAAACAAGTTGCTTTCTCGGAAAATTGAATAATTTTGTTTCCCCTTTCATTTATTTAGCAAGCAACACGTTAACAACTAGATCATCGAATAGGCCAAAATCGGCCAAAATCAGCCAAATGTTATATTCATTTTAGTCTAGTCACACAATTTAAAAGTCCAGTGACGTGTAGAGAGAGGAAAAATTATTTTCTCGATATTGCCTCTCAATAGTCAATTTCTATATGGTACAAGGGAACCTGGAACCTCATTGCAAGTGTAGAACAGGGGAACTTTATTAACTAAAAGAATCAGGTACACAGAGTCAGTGAGCATATGATATATGTAAATCCTAGCAGAAACTTGGGTTGTGCAATAAAAAGTCAATACGAACTATACAAACTGAATCCATCCCAGACCGAATGTGTTGGGGTTGATTTTGAACAAATTCGTGTTGGGTTGAGTTTTGTTTAGAATCTCTACGACTGATGAATCAATCTCGTTTATTCTATGACTAATAAGATACATAGAGCAGGAAAACCAGCAATACAAGTGAAAAAAAATTGAAAATAATATAAATTAATCTACAATGCAATGATAGAACAAATGGTTTGTGTGACGGTGAATAGAATGAGAATAACAGCTGCAATTACAGAGATTGACGCCCATGGAGTGTTGAAATAATTTTGCTTCAAGTTTGCCTTCCAACTGTGCCATGGCGATTTGCAATAGACCTGCAGATCTTTAGCGACACGACCATAACTAAAAGAACGACCCACCAGAGAATTTTTTCTAAGGCTCTGGAGAGTCGTTGACAATCTTTCACTACTAGTACG
Source organism: Citrus medica (assembly GCA_002013955.2). Taxonomy (NCBI): domain Eukaryota; kingdom Viridiplantae; phylum Streptophyta; class Magnoliopsida; order Sapindales; family Rutaceae; genus Citrus; species Citrus medica. Next base: position 462,336 of record MKYO02015565.1, read on the forward strand.
CCCAATAATTCCATTTTGGATGAGTAAATCGGCATCTTTTGGAGTGCGGAGAAGGTAACTCATGATCACAACATAGTCGTTAAAGTACCGGGGATAGCCGTGCATTATCTCGAAAGTTAAAAGATTTCTGTACAAACGCTCTGTCAAATAATATTCTTTGAAAAATGGAATTCCCAGAATCCCATTGTTGAATGTGATGTCAAGGAGATTTTTTCTTGACCTTGATTCAAACCTGACGCCAGCTTCATGAAGTTCCTTTATCCCCGGAATATTTTGATCAGCGAATTCACCGTCTTCACGTGGCTGCGGGGATGGCTGAAGACAGAGTACGAGCAGATCAAGAAAATGTTGAGCTTTTGAAAAGTGAGTTTCGATTTTCATATCATCTATTGGAAGAATGGGATCACTACTGAACCATGCATGGGTAATAGTCTTGAAGGAAATTTCCTCGTAAATGTCGCGATAAGTTTCGGTTTTGGCTAGATCAAACAACTCATTGAGAATGAATAAGGGAAGCTGATTTTCCAGCAAGTACAAGTCATCATTCATTTCTATGCCCAAGAGACTTAAGCCTGATTTCCCAAATATGCGATCATCATCGGTTCTGAAACTAGGGTCATAATCTCTCAGAAATAATTCAATGATAAAGACAGAATCCACCAAAATCATGGCAACGAACTCGGCACTCTCAAGATGAATGGTTTCTGCATAACAGTTCCGCAATTTTGCTTCCTTTTCCTTTATAAATGCAAGGAAATGCGCCGTGCTTACCTTAGTTCGCCGGAGAAAGTGATGCAGGTATCTCAGCTTATGCTCTTCCATGGCTTGTAGCTCGGGGTTGGTATGATGAAGAGGGCCAATTGAAAGCATTGGCGGAGTGTAATGACTTGGATGTAAACACCGTCTGGGCTGAGGGACTCTGTAGATGCAACACTCTTCAGATGAGTTATAATGCAAGGTGTTGATCTTCTCACTCAAAGAATCTGCTAAGTTCTTCATATCAATCAATGCATGCTCCATGTTTTCCATTTTCTATTGCTTGTTGCTGTGTAGGTGTTTAGCAACAAAGTTAATGAGAACAACTTCCAGAAACTTGCATATTTGCTTAAAGATATAAAAGATCGAGTACTAATCAGAAACTTACATGTACAAGAAATCAGGATGAAATGAAAACTGACACTACTGTGTCTGTAGTTTACCACTGTCGACTGTATCTCATTTTTCGATGTGGGTGTTTGGCTAGGAAGAAGATGTGATTTTCTCTGGAAAATTAGAGGTGTGATTCCAAGAGAGAAGGGATATATATGAATTATATAAAAGAAGAAAGTCAAAGGAACCGCCACTTGCATTGAATTATTGAGGTCTTTGTCAAGCGAATTATTTCGACCTTTCGTCGATTGTTTATCTGAACCCGGTCAAGTTGGGGCTTCAGCTGCACCAGTCACCCCTTTTCATGGAAACTTCAGTTGAAGTACACGTGGACCTAAACTACTGGCTGGTACGTTGATTTACATTAAAAATAAAAAAATAGTGAAAATTAAATTTATATTAAAGAATCTTAGTAGTCAAAGTCTCAAAAACCGCGAGGAGATTTAAATTGTAAAAAAAAAAATCAAAGATGATTTAGTTAATTAATTGTTAAGAATGAGTTTACACAGTGTGAAAGGTGGAACCATCAGCACCGAAGATTTTAAAAATAAATGATATTAGAGTGTCCAGTAATTTTCGCTTAGACTAGTGATATTTAATCTCTCCAAAGCTCCTAATTTTATGTTAATTTCCATATTTTCCTTAGATAAATTATTAAAATGGATATATGTGTGTGTTCTCAATCTCTCCAGCCAGTAGGTCCAGTAGTGTTGCAACTATAATAAATCTTGGACTGAGCTGACGAACAACTATCAACAGGCCTTATCATTGACATGACTCCCACCATTCGTCAATATGAGGAACACCAAACTGATCAACTCTGAACCCATTCTTTGTTGATGAGGAACTCCAAGTGCTTAAACAAATACTAAACTATGCTTGGATGAGATCAGAGTTATTGAGCAGATTTTTGGAGTTTTAAGCTAGTGAAGTGTAGAAAAATGATAAAAAGATAAATTGGCAATTATATGGGGCAAATTGATAGAGAATTTGTTTTCTTTTTTTCTTTTCCCAAGTTTCGGATGGGGTTAATTGATAAATGAGAGTTGGTAAGACAAATTAAGGGGTTTAGATGTCACCATTAATTTTTCCCCTTTCTTGACACATAAACCAATAATGACCCATCTAAAAAATGGTTTCATTATATACGAGTGCCCATATAGTTTTTTTTTTTATAAATATATTACAGAAGGCTCTTCAAGGCTAAAAAAAACTAAGGATGACAAAAAAGCCCGCTCGTGTTTAGCTTAGGTGTTTTCGATCCAAACTTGGCCTAATCCAACTATAGTTTCTAACCACTCACGCCAAGCTTGACTTCACCTAAAAAGCCCGAGCTTGACCTGAAAGCCTAATAAATGTCTCAAAAAAATATTTATTTTAATTAAAATACACCTTTTAATATTTATTTAGCCCTAGGCACAACACATTTTTAAAATTTTAAATCCTTTTAGGGAAATTTTTAAATTCTAGTCTAATAAACAAAATTTTATATATTAAAATTTTATAAAATACAATAAAAAGCTAAAAAATAACACATAAATTCAGGCTTTTAGGCCCAAGCCCAACCTGAGCCAAGCCCAACCCAACACGACAGGAGAAGTGCTTGGGTCGGGCTTGGGCTTGGGCTTGGCCACTTGAAAAACATGGCCATAATTTATGGAATTAAAATGTGTACAACTTTGTAACACTAAAAAATACTATAAAACAATGTAAAAAAACAATAAACAAAACTAGATTGATTGGAATTTCAACTAAAAGTCATCGTCAATTTATCATAATATAAAATGGTTTGTGTGATAATTGTTGAAATCTTGAGGGTCTATGTATACATTTAAGGGGCTTTTTCCCTTTTATGTTTGCATAACTGCAGTGTAATTAAACAAGTGGACCAATAAAAATAAAATTAAAAAAACAATTAATCGCAAATTGATAACCAAATAATTATCAAAATTACAAAATCAAACACTCTTTTTATTATTATTAATTTACATTGTGTAATTGAGCTCAACAAAACATAAACACCGGCATAAAACACGGAATTTTGAAAAAGAGTAGATATATCCTACAATGCAATGATAGAACAAACTGTTTGTATGATGGTGAGTAGAAGGAGAACAACAGCTGCAATGACAGAGATAGATGCCCATGGAGTATTGAAATAATTTTGCTTCAAGTTTGCCTTCCACTTGTGCAAAGGGTATCTGCAATACTCCTTTAGATCTTGAACAAGATCCGAATACCGAAAATTATTAGCATACAACGTTGCCTGTCTGTCAAGATTGCGTAAAAAATTTGACACTGCTTGACTATCACCTGTCCAATTATCAATAACTCCGTTTTGAACAAGTAATTCCGCATCGTTTGCTGTGACAACGAGGTTCTTCATCATAATAATATAGTCATTTATATAGCAGCTGTCACAATGCACTGTCTCAAAAGCATGTAGATTTCGGAACAAACCTTCGGTGGTGTCATATATTGTCAGTAATGGAATTTCCAGAATTCCTTTGTTGAATGTGATTTCGAGCAGATGCTTGGTTGACCCCAACTGAAACTTGACTCCGGCTTGGTGAAGTTCCGTTACACTCGGTATGTTTTGAGTTCTAATTGTATCTTCTTGATCATCATCATTCAACTCTTCCTGATCATCATCATTCAACTCAACTGACGGCTCAAGACAGAGTCTAAGCAAATCAAGAATATGTTCAGCTTCCGAAAAATGTTGCTGTAAAATATTCTTCTCTATCAAGAGATCATCAGCAGCCAAATCACTGATCAGACTTATAATCAAGTCAATCAAGGAAAGTCCGTCGAGCACTTCACCATGTGATGTGGTTTTCGCTAGAATGAACAAGTCGTTTAGAATGAAAAATGGAAGCTGATTTTCTAGCAAACACAGGTCCCTGTCAATATCTATATAGGGTTTTCCAAATACACGATCATCATTAGTTACCAACTTACGATTAGAAAATCTGAGGAGGTGCTCAATCATGAAGATGGAATCAACTAAAATCATTGTAACAAATGCGTCACTTGTAAGTTCAATGCTTTCTGAATAATAGCTGCGCAGTTTAGCTTCCTTATCCTTTATAAGCGTAAGAAGCTCCTCGATACTTACCTTAGTTCGTTGAAGAAAATGTTTTAGGTATCTTCTTTTATGCTGTTCCATTTCTTTTAACTCTTCTTTACCATGATGAAGCGGGCCAATGGAAATCACTTGTGGAGTAAAGTCGCTTTCATTTAGACACCGTGTTTTCTGAGGAACTCTATATATGCAACACTCTTCGGATAAGGGATGCATGGTCCGCAAGTTTTCTTTCAATGAAGCTGCTATTTTTTTCACATCGACTGATACATGCTCGCTGTTAGCCATCTTCAAGAACTAAACAAAATGTGTCAACAGTAATTTATTAGAAAACATTGATCATAAAGAATAAAACTATCACAAGCTAATAAAAACGAAGATTGAAGAATGAGAAAACTCACATTACCACGAAGCCGTGATGGAAGAAATCCAAAAATCTTCTAGCCACGTGGAATTTATTCAGTCTAGCTAGCTATCTACATATAAAAGAAAATATTATATTGAGGTATAAAAATCTTCTAGTCAAGTAGTTAATTCCTGATCATGACTTGTGTTAATTCTTTTCACTACATATTTATTAAGTAAAAAATAAAAAAAGAGTCATCACTACAAACGAAACAATAGATGCTCTCTTGTAAAGCCTAATAAATTGTTTTTCCCCTTTCATTTATTAAAGCAAGCAACACAACATCTATCCGATAGTGGCTAAGGTCTTGCCCTATGGGTAAGGCGCAGTTTCTTTATAACTCAGTTGGTTCAGAGTTCGAGTCTCAGAAATGTACAGTCGTTATTAATAATAATAAAACAAGCCCAACTTAAATTCATCTGAGTCAAGTCACTCAATTTCGCACTCTCGATAATGGAACTATTGAACTTACCACTCAAAGAATCTGCTAACTTCTCCATATCAATCGCTGCATGGTCCTTGCCATCTACACTCCTTCGCTCGCTGCAGTAGTAACAAAAAATATGAAACTGGAAAATTCACAAAACAGCATTAGGAACAATAACTGAAACTCTCTCTACCTAACGATAGAATAATCAAGTTACATTTCCAAAATACAAAAAAAATATGAAACTGGAAAATTCACAAAATAGCATTAGGAACAATAACTGAAACTATCTCTAGCTGATACTAGAAGAATCAAGTTAAACTTCCAAAATACTTGTAGGAGCTTGGTCGATTAATTTTCAAGTAATTTTATTTCACTGACTACCTAAGTTTGAATCTTGTTTGAGAGAGGTAAGGATTGAAAAATTGATTTGGACTTTACAAGATTATTATAGATGAATAAATAAAGAAAGATACTTTTAAAGGAATTTAATTAATTAATAAAATACATTTCCAGGATCATTAAAGATGAATTGGCAAATCAATCTACTATTTTCTCACTCATGTGAGCGGAGCTTGATTACAATCTTTTAGTACCACCATCAAGAAGTTTTACTAGTTAACTAATTAGCATCCACAAATATCCTAGAACGCTGAACAGAAATGAAATAAAGGAGAAATTTGCAATTTCATACATACCGTTCAAAGATTTTCCTGCAGCCTCAAAAATTATACTTCAGCACAAATATCAACTCATTTTTATAGACGTCCAGAATTGATTAAAAAAATATTTAATTCCTTGCCTCAGGACTTAATTATAACTTTCCTCCTTTTTTCCTGAATTGCTCTATGGATTCAATCAAGAGGCTGCTTTACTATTGATTCCCATCTATTGGTCTTAGGGGTGGAAGCGACCACCTTCAAGACTATGAAGGTCAGGCTGCTTTACTTGATTCCCATTTATTGGTCTTATGTAGGGACAGCGACCACCCTTAGGACTACGGAGGGACACACGCTTTTGCTAGAGCAATTCAATGTCACATGTTCAATAGGTGGGTTAGTATGGGTGGTATGGTCATATTGGATAGGTGGGCTAGTACGAGTGGTATCTGATCCTGATAGACTCTCAAAAATCAAAATGAAGTTATTAACTGTGAACGAACGACGGGAATTGAACTTGTGGATTCACCATCTACTACCTTGATCCACTTAGCTACATCAACCCCTCCGCTACAAATAATTAAATTAACACGATAAATTCCGTCGAAGAGTTTTAAGAATAAAGCATTGAATATTCCTTAACCTCATCTTAAGTATATAAAAATTAAAGCAGGTTCGTTTCGCTTTTGACTGCCATGAAAAATATAAAAGCATAAAACATATACCTCAAAGAAGATTTACCCTTTAGTACTATCTGCATGTTGCTCCTGTTTATGTTTCTTTAACAGTCAATTTGATCCAAACCATCAACTGCTTTGTGTTTGCTCCATCAGCATATACTGTCATTAATCCCAAAAAATAAACTATCGTTGTTTATGAAAGATTGATCCAAGGAATTGATGTGGAACATTTCTTTAACGCCAAGTTGACGAATGTTGGATATAATAATTAAACTTTAAAACGAATGTGAGATTACCAAAAATACTAAAAATAAATAAATAACAAGTCATATTGTGATAAATTTAATTAGTAATAGTACACTTCTCATAATATTCCAAGTGACAAAGAGAAGCAACTAAAAGAATAACTAGTTTTGAAAGAACTATATATATTTAAGCTGGTGATGTTTAGAAGACCCAAAATATCCTTTCATACTCATAAGAAACTCTAACGGCATGTAATTCTTTAAAATACCCAAACTATTTTACACCTGAGGTTTATGATTTCAATATTGTACACTTGAGGAGTATGATTCTATATTTTAATAGCGCAAAAGCAGGAACTAAATTCTGAGGTTGATGCAACATCATTTGGCGCCTAATTTGAAAATAGTATAAATTAATCTATAATGCAATGATGGTACGTTTGGTACACTACATTACATTGTATTACATTATTTTAATATAGGTGTATTGTATTATAGTATATTGTATTAGTATTGTATTATAATAATATTGTACAGTATTTATTGCTACACTGTACTATATTAATTTTAACTCTATGTTTGGTACTGAACTGTATTGTATTAATTTTTTTGTAATTATTTTAAATTATATATTTAGAAAACAATATTAATTAATGTTTAGAAAAAAATACTAAATATAGAATTTTAAAATTTTAACATTATTTTTTAGTTTAAATTAAAAAATTATAATTTAAAATTAACAAATTCTAAAATTTTAGACCTCATACTAATTTTTTTAGCATTTCCCAAATATAGCACAGACGAAAGCCATTCATTCACTAATTCATTGGGAGACTTTTTGTTTTTAAAAGCAATACTTTAATGTTCCACAAATTACCATATGTCTTGAATCTTAGCCAACCGATCCTCATAAATTTTTTTTTTAAAAAAAGGAAAAGCTTTATCGTTTTGGAATCTAAAATGCAATCTCTGCATCATTATGTAGATACAGAGTCATCGTGGGTACTAATCGAGCACAAAAAATACAAAAACGCCATCATTGCCTTGCAACCCACGATGGCTCATCTTCATGACAATCCTAAAGGGCTTGAATGGTAATTTCGCAACAACACGATGAACAGAATGGGGGCGATAACGGCATCAGATTTGAACCTGAACAAGGACAAATCGCGATTGGATTGTTTGAGGCTGGTCTCGACGCGGTTGACCTTTTTGGTCTTGGACTTTTTGGTGGAGAATTTAGCTGGGTTTTCGATTTTCATGGTCTTGAGTTCTTTGTTGACGGAGGATTCTAAGGATTTGTAAGAGTTGGTTCGGTAAATGAGAAGTCATGGAAATTGATTTGCAAAATGAGTTTAGTTACAAACCCACGTAAACCCGACTCTCACACGAGTTTAAATTATGCGGGTTTGACCGCATAAACTAAATATTTGACCACATTACAATATAAATTGCCAAACACTATGAGGGATCCTTAATACCTCTTAATGAGGAGCACCGAATCTGCCCTGAGGCACAAACTGTTTGTGACACAGTTAATATTATAAGGAAAATAACAGTTGCAATGATGGAGATAGATGCCTATGGAATGTTGAGAAACAATTTTGCTTCAACCTTACCTTCCACTTCTGCAGTGGAAATTTGCTGTGGTTCTGTTGATCTTTAACAAGATTGCCATACTAAAAATTAGGCTCGTTAGAACAATCTTTGATAAGGCTATGAAAAGCAGTTGAAAGTCTTCCCAGCGCAATAATTTCATTTTGGATGAGTAAATCTGCATCTTTTTGAGTATCCACAAGGTGACTCATGATTATAACATAACCATTACGATACCAAGGATGGAAAGGCAAATTTTCGAAGGCTAGATGATTTCTGAACATACGCTCTGTGTTGTATCATTAATTCTGTTCTGTAAAAAATGGAATTGTGGTACAAAAGGTCAAAATGAAGCCAAGATGGGAAGCTAACTTCGATTTCTCTTAATTCATCACTTTCCTTGGGCTTTATGTTTTCTTTAAGGGCCCTCCACTAACATGGCTGTTAGAGCGTCATTCTTGGCCACTGCCGAGGTCGCCTTCTTGCGGCTTACTTTTCTGTTACTCTGGTTTATCATACCGAGGCACCTTTTCAAGCTCAAGGATCATCTTAGATGTAATGCTCAGTCCATTCACAACCCCTTTTATCACACTTAGTGAAAATGGTATCGACATCTGGTTGGTGTATCTTTCCAGTATTTCATAAAGCAACTCCAAAATGTTTTAGTTTGTCTTTTCACTAGAACGAAAGATGGGCTGAACACATATATTAGACAACTTTATGGACACATGCATATCTAAAAAAATCATATGTAAAACTAAAATATGAAATTTTGAGTATGTTTTAGGTGAACCTCATTAAGTGTGGAACATGGTGGCCTGGCTAATTAAATCAAACAGGTACATTTTATTAAAGGGGCATATGATATGGATGTACATCCTACAAGGAACTAGGTTGGGCCAAAAACCCCAAAACTCTCGCTCCGTAACAAATCAAACCCAAATAGACGTGTTGGGCCAGACTTGTAATAATGTTGTTCTGGTGTGCTTAGATTTTCTAACCCAAATTTGTTACGAGTTGGGTTGGATTAAGAAAGCTTAATCCAAAAATTCCGACCAAAACTATAAATAATGTCGCCTTTCTGTTTAATTTCTAAACATCTTAACCAATAGAAGGCAAAGTTTACGTTTTATCTTTTAGTCTCTGTCTTCCCTAATCAATAGCTGCCATACAAAAATCACCAAGTCGCCAATTGGGAGCGAAAACTATTTTCTAAATTGAATTGATCATTAAAATGTTTGTTTTACTCTCATTTCCCTCATTTTAAGTCAAGAAGAAAAAAGAGAGGATTAAATAAGTTGTTCTATTTTGTTATATTTGGAAAAAGAAAGATGTCACAACCAACCTATCACAACTAAATAATTAGCCTCTCTTATTCTTTGGTTGAGGTGCAAGAAGTAGAAAAATGCCAAATTTGAACATATTAGACATTAATCTACAAAGCAATGATAGAACAAATTGTTTGTGTGACGGTGAGTAGACGCGGAACAACCGCTGCAATTACAGAGATAGATGCCCATGGAGTGTTGAAATAATTTTGCTTCCACTTGTGCCACGGTGATTTGCAATAGACCTGGAGATCTTTAATGAGATCATCATAATAGAAATATTGACCCATCAGACAATTTTTTCCTAAGGCTTTGGGGAGCAGTTGACAATCTTTTACTGCTAGTACACCCAATAATCCCATCTTGAATGAGTAAATCGGCATCTTTTGGAGTTGACCTCCTGTATAAACGTTCTGTTCTTCCATAGTTGTTAAAAATGAAATTCCCAGAATCCCTCTATTGAATTGGATGTCAATTAGATTTTTTCTTGAGCTTGATTCAAACTTGACGCCAGCTTGACGAAGTTCTCTTATCCCTGGTGTGTCCTGATCATCGAATTCACTTTGGTCACGCGACTAGGATGATTTTAATTAGCTCAAATGATAATTAGCTATCAAGTATTAGCATTTCTCATTAAAATGATAGCATCACTACATGCATTGTCTTGCAGCGATTTTGTTCTATTTCTTAGGGTAAATACTCTTTATATATATATATATATACACACACACATGAGACAAGTACTTCTTTAATTCTTATATTAAGTATATGCTTAGTTCTTAAATTTTAAAAAATATCCCAAAATACATCTACTTTTCATTATGTTACACTCTGATGCTTTTTTTTTTTTAACTTTTACAATAGAATTATTATAATAATCTTGGGGATATTAATGAAAAAAAAAGAATAGGAAGAAACTATTCTCTTATTGTTTGTCAACAAATTAACTCATTTTTATTTTACTTTTAAAATTAAATTAGTAAATTAATATTTTGTCCATTATTGTCCTAAGATTGTTTCTGGGAAATTATTGTAAAAGGTAAGAAAAAATAAAGCAAAGATAAAACATAATTAACAACAACAGTGTTTTGGGCGGATATTTTTTAAAATATAGGATTAAAAAAACACTTGATAAATATAAGGATTAAATGAATATTTATCTTATTTTTTTAGTGCGCCTATCCCGACTCCATTAATAAAGCTCAATGTTAAGACATTATATTTATGTGATTGATGAGGTACCCAAACACAACATTAAACCGGCAATACAAGTGAATCTAAAACACATAATAATTTGTAAATATTAGAAATTAACTGCAACTCGTGAAAGAACAAACTGTTTGTGTGACAGTGAGAAGAAGAAGAATGACAGCAGCAATGCCAGAGATAGATGCCCATGGAGTGTTGAAATAATTTTGCTTCAAGTTTGCCTTCCACTTGTGCAAAGACTTAAATTCCTTAACAATTGCTTTTCTTGAGCAAGCAGAGCAGAAAACCAGAGGCCATTGTATTTAAATTAACTTGAATGAATAAAGTTTACAGGCCATCATCTATATATACATAAAAGAACAAAATGACAGCTAGCTAAGGATAACAATTTTAGATAAAAACAAAAGAATCTGTGAATCATTAGCCAATGATATAATGCTTCTAGAACCTCCATCCATTCATTCCCATGTGCTGATATTCCTGTGTAACTGTTTTGCCACCTCATTGAATTTATCTTATTTCTTTCATCAGCTGACTGTAAATGAGTGTAGCTCAGGTGGCATGCCAATGTGTCACTGAGGTCAGCTGTTGACTGGTCATGGTTGCTATTTTCAACACCCTCTCTTAAACACAAGGTTTTGTCAAATACCTTGAGTTTGCTTCTGAAGCAGCTGAATTTGTAATAAGGTAGCGGCTTAGTTAGAACATCGGCTATTTGATCTCTACCTGTAACAAAGCTAATTTCCATTTCACCTCTAGCTACCTTGTTCCTGATAAAGTGTAGGTCTATCTCAAAATGCTTAATTTTTTAGTGAAAAACAGGATTGGTAGCTATTGCAGCTGCACTCGTGCTGTCACTCAAGATTGTTGGGGTTCTTTGCATCTCTATTTTCCACTCACTTAGTAAGGAGCTAATCCATGTAAGTTCTGTAGTACATAGAGCCATTGCTCTGTATTCTGATTCAGTAGTAGATCTAGCAACTAAACCTTACTTTCTTGAACTCCAAGCAATGAGATTTCCACCCAGAAACACACAGTAGCTATTAATTGACCTCCTGTCATCCAAATCATTTGCCCAATCTGCATCTGTGTAAGCTATTGGATCAAAATACTATGATTTCTTGAATTTCAAACACATGTTCATGGTGCTTTTGAGATACCTTAATACTCTTTTGCATGCTATCCAGTGAGGTTGCATAGGATCAGACATGTATTGGCTAAGCTTGTTCACTGAATAAGCAAGCTCAGGCCTTGTGAGTATTGCATACTACAGGCTGCCTATAACACTTCGATACAGTGTGGGATCATGAAACTTTTCTCCTTAATTCTTCTTCAGCTTTTCTGTAGTACTAAAAGGTGACTCAATTCCTTTACAGTTGCTCATTTCTGTTTTGGCAAGCAAATCTTGTACATACTTAGTTTGAGACAGCATAATAATGTTTTAATTCTTGTCACCTGAATCCCCAGAAAAAAGTTTAGCTCTCCTAGATCCTTTAAGGCAAAAACCTTGTTTAAATTACTGACTAGCTCTTCAATACTGCTACTGTTATCACCAGTAATAATAATGTCGTCAATATAAATGAGCAGTATAACTATCTCAAATTTAGTCATTCTGAAGAACAATGAGGTATCACACTTGGAGTTTTCAAATCCCCAAGAGTTTAAGGCACATTTTAGTTTGTCAAACCATGCTCTGGGGGCTTGTCTCAAACCATACAATGCTTTCTTTAATCTGCATATGTTATTAGGCCTGCTTTTGTCCACAAAGCCTTCAGGTTGTGGCATGTAAACCATTTCTGTCAACTCTTCATTCAAGAAGGCATTGTTTATATCTATCTGCCTCAGCATCCAGTCATTGTTTACTGCCAAAGTAAGAATGATTCTAATTGTTGCAGCCTTAACAACTGGGCTGAAAGTCTCTGTGAAATCAATGCCTGGAATCTGCAGAAACCCCTTCACCTTGTAAAATTGAATAATTTTGTTTCCCCTCTCAATTATTCAAGCAAACAACACTTTGGCAACTAGATCACCGAATAGGCCAAAAATCAGCCACAAATTAAATTCATTTAAGTCAAGTCACACAATTTAAAAGTGAACTAACGAATAGACATTAGACAACAGATATAATTAAAATGGTAGCTTTTTCTTTCTTCATATTTTTAATGAATTAATAATCCCGACAATTGAAAAAAAAAAGAACTTTATTAAAGTGGCAAACCAAATCAGTCATCATCACCGACAAGTCAACCTACCCCACACTACTAGAAAAATGGTCTTTACTGACTTTAGAATAGTGTCAGAAATTAATTTTACTGACACTTGTTAATTGTGTCAGTAATCTGGAAGTAAAAAAAATAGTGACACTTGTAAGTGGTGTCAGTGATTACTATTACTACAGTATCACCGATATTATGACACCATAGTGTTAGTAGTTATTAATATTTTATTAGTGTCTATGATTACTGTTACCATGGTATCACTAGTTAATTTATTTTTTAAAAAAATAAAAAATAGTGATACTTGTAAGTGGTGTCAGTGATTACTATTACTACAGTATCACCGATATTATGACACCATAGTGTTAGTAGTTATTGATATTTTATTAGTGTCTATGATTACTGTTACCATGGTATCACTAGTTAATTTATTTTTTAAAAAAATAAAAAATAGTGATACTTGTAAGTGGTGTCAGTGATTACTATTACTACAGTATCACCGATATTATGACACCATAGTGTTAGTAGTTATTGATATTTTATTAGTGTCTATAATTACTGTTACCATGGTATCACTAGTTAATTTATTTTAAAAAAAATAAAAAATTGAATTGGATCATTGCCTATTTGATTTATTGGTAAAATTAAGAGCACCACAAAATAACAAAAAGAAATTGATTTATATCACAAAATCTTTCATTTCACATTTAAATATTATTAGTATATATTACAAATTCAACTTCAATAGCCAAAATATGAGATATCCTACTTTCATAACTAAATAATCCAAATTCAATACATAAAAATTTCTACCATCCAATCAAATGCCTACTACTTGTGGCTAAATTTAATAAATTTAGAAGCTAAATTGAGAATGATGATTGTCTTTCACTCTTTGAATATGAGTAGTATAATTGTGTTATCACACCAGCAACTTCTCCATTCAATATAGGATACAAGTGAAGTTGAGGAATAAACACTTCAAACACATTGAGCAAATCTACATAAATGGAAAAGGGAGAAAACATTAGCTGCCAATTCCCAACCATTAGAGAAACAATGGTTAATATACATAAATCTATTTTGTTCTAAAGAAAAAATATTCATACACTATTTATAAGTAAACTCAGTTATTTCAAAGAAAAATTAGTGAACAAGAAAGTTGTAGTTTATTTCCTTAAAAACACCAAAGAAATACAGTTTATTCAACTACAGATATAAATAAGAAAAAAGGGAGTTAATAATTATTCTCTTTTGGTAAGATTATTTATAATAAGTCAATAACTCTAAATAGAGTAAGAATGATAACTAAGTAAAAATACAATTACTTGTTGAAAATTAGTCACGAGATTCCCAGTAACTACATCATAATGTTGAGCAATTAATTACGAAGGCATCAGCCAAATAGTTCGTGTAGGGACTGACTTCATTCATTCCCTTAAAGAAATCCAATAACCTTGCTCCCTCCTTATTTATATGCACACTTCCAATGTTTAATTATTTTGCTGCAGAGAAAGAAAGTTAATAGAAATGACAAACTGATAGTGTTTCTGCAATTTTCAGATAATCACACAGAGCATTTCTTTTATAAATTAACCGTCTACTTGATCGATTAAGCACATTCTTGTTAATTTCCTTAAACTCCTCTATTTTATTTAATAACTTAATTTCAACCTTCATCACTAGGAAAAAAATTAAAAAAAAAAACACTTTCGCAGTGGTGAAGGAGATGACAGCAGAAAAAGAAAAATCCGCCCTGTTGACTTGGAGGGTCGTATTAATTTAATTGGCCTTGTGGGTAGCATATAATTTTTGAGCTATTATGGTTAAGTGCTTTATGTGTCAAAGTTTGGCATGGCTGCATCTAGAATACATCTAGAAGCTTGGCATAAACAAAGAATAATGGCACATGGCTTTGAAACTTGAACATGGTTTTTACCCACCAAGTTTTGATGAACATGGTTTTGAAGGAGTTTTTTAATATTCATGGCTTTGACTTCCTTGGCCTTGATTTTGCTATAAATACAAGTGAATTTGAAGAGCTTATTCATTCCATTTTAGAGAAGCAATTTAGGGAGTTTAAGAGAGAGTTTAAGAGCTTGCATTTATAAGCTCTTATTACAGTGATTGAGAGAGTTTGGGTGTATTGGGGTTTTGGGTAGTGAGCTAAAATACTACAATACTTGTAACTCCTTTTCACTAGTAAAATATTTCCTTCTGTCTTCGCCCGTGGACGTAGGCTAAAAGCCGAACCACGTAATTTTCTTGTGTCCTCTATTGTGCTTGTTCTTTATTTTCTTCCAATTTTACTTCAGCTGCGTGTCTGCTTCACCCACCAATTTCCTAACA
>MKYO02015565.1:496580-520293 GCA_002013955.2 Citrus medica
TTTTCACAATAGATTCCTCCCTTAAATACTCTCTCTCTCTTCTCTTTTAGAATTCTATTTAAAATAAAATACTAATATCTGAAATATTAAATTCGTAATTACAAAAATAACCAAAAATACAAAACACGTTAAACTAAAAACTGCAGGTCCGCAGTTGACAGCACGCGCCCACGCCTTATCAACAAAGTTCTTCTGACGCTCATAATTTCTCCAAGAGAACAATCCTCCTTAAACATCATCTTTTAGCTCAATTTTATCACCAATCAATAGAATTGCACGTACAAAAGTAAAACACAAGTAAAACATTATTATTAAGTGCAAAACATCGATATTAAGGGAAGTAAACAATGCAAAACTAGTGCATAAATTGCACTCTAACAATACTAAACAATGTTTGAATGAGATTAGAGTTAATGATGCTAAACAATTTTTGGAGTTTCGAGCTAGTAAAGTGTATGAAAAATGATGAAAAGGATAAATTAGCAATTATATGCGGCAAATTGAGAGATTTTTTTTTCAAATTTTGGATGGGTTAATTGATAAATGGAGGTTGGTATTACCGATTAAGAATGGAAAAATTTTCAATTGGGATGGGATTCCGCAGGATTCCATCTCTTTTGAGATGAGATTGGAACATATTTTTGTTCCAAAAAAAAAATTAGAGACAGAGCTAGAACGTTTTTTCATCCTATTTTCATATACGGGATGAGACTGAGATTGGTAAATCACATCCCATCATGTCTCATTGCCAACCCTAGTTAATAACATAAATTGAGGGGTTTGGATATCATTATTATATTTTGCCCTTTTTTGACACATAAACCAATAATGACCCATCTGAAAAATGGTTTCATAACATACAAGTGCCCATATGTTTTTTTTAAATATATTATGGGAGGATTTTCAAAGCTGCAAAAACAAAGGATGACAGAAAGTCAGCTTGTGCCTAAATTGGGTGTTTTCGGTCCGAACTTGGCTCAATCTAATCTTATTTTCTAAACTATGTGGCCAGATTTGACTTCACCTAAAAAGCTCAAGCTTGGTCTTGAAACCCAATAAATGTCTCAAAAAAATATTTATTTTAATAAAAATAACCTTGTGATATTTATTTAACCCCACGTATAAAACATTTTAAAAATATTAAATCCTTTTAGCGCAATTTTAAATTTTAGTCTAATAAAAATAAATTTTTATATATTATAAATTTGTAAAATATAATAAAAAAATCTAAAAAAATATAACACATAAATTCAGACTTTTAGCGCCAACTTGAGCTAAGCCTAACGCGACCCAACCCGACAAGAGAAATGCTTGGGTGGGGCTCGGGATTAGCTACATGAAAAACATGTCCATTATTTATGGAATTAAAAAGTGTACAACTTTGTAACACTAGAAAATACTATTAAACAATGTAAAAAACTATAAATAAAAATAGATTGATTGGAATTTCACCTGAAAGTCATCGTCAATTTATCATCATATAAAATGGTTTGTGTGATAATTGTTGAAATCTTGAGGGTCTATGCATGCATTTAAGAGTCTTTTTCCCTTTTATGTTTGCATAACTGCAGTGTAATTAAACTAGTGGACCCACAAAAATAAAATTCAAAACAAACCAATTAATCACAAATTGATAACCAAATAATTATCACAATTACAAAATCAAACCCTATTTTTTATTATTATTAAGTTACACTGTGTAATTGAGTTAAACAAAACATAATCACTAGCAATGATATATCCTACAATGCAATGAGTAGATATATCCTACAATGTATCTGCAATAGGCCTACAATGCAATGATAGAACAAACTGCTTGTATGATAGTGAATAGAAGGAGAACAACAGCTGCAATGACAGAGATAGATGCCCATGGAGTGTTGAAAAAATTTTGCTTCAAGTTTGCCTTCCACCTGTGCAAAGGGTATCTGCAATAGGCCTTTAGATCTTGAACAAGAGCCGAATACTGAAAATTATTATCGAAATACAATATAGCCTGTTTGTCAAGATTGCGTAGACAATTTGACACTGCTTGACTATCCCCTGTCCAATTATCGATAACTCCATTTTGAACAAGTAAATCCGCATCGTTTGCAGTGACAACGAGGTTCTTCATCATAATAATAGTGTCATTTATGTAACAGCTGTCGCAATGCACTGTTTCAAAAGCATGGAGATTTCGGAACAAACCTTCGGTGGTGTCATATATTGTCAATAATGGAATTTCCAGAATTCCTTTGTTGAATGTCATGTTGAGTAGATGCTCGCTTGACCCCACCTGAAACTTGACTCCAGCTTGGTGAAGTTCCGTTGCATTAGGTATGCTTTGAGGTTGGCTGGATCTTCTTGATCATCACCATCATCATCCGACTCATCGGACGGCTCAAGACAGAGTCTAAGCAAATCAAGCATATGTTCAGCTTTCGAGAAGTGTTGCTCTAAAATATTCTTCTGTATCAAGAGAACACGACCAGCCAAATCCCTCATCAGACTTATAACCAATTCAATCAAGGAAAGTCCGTCCAACACTTCACCATGTATTGCGGTTTTCGCTAGAATGAACAAGTCGTTCAGAATAAAAAAAGGAAGCTGATTTTCTAGCAACCGCAGGTCCTTGTAAATATATATATAGGGTTTTCCAAATATACGGTCATCGTTAGTTACCAAACCAGGATTGGAATATCTTAGGAGGCACTCAATCATGAAGATGGAATCAACTAAAATCATCGTAACAAACGCATCACTTGTAAGTTCAATGTTTTCTGAATTATAGCTGCGCAGATTAGCTTCCTTATCCTTTATTATTATTATTTTTTTGTCTTAACCACGAGATATCATGGGGAGTGCCTCAACTGTGAGAGGCACCTTTAAGCCTATACTACAATCTAGACTAGAAGTTCCCGCTCGAATTGGGAGGCACAAGTTCTCTCAACAAAGGCGACTTCCCTGCGACTCGAACTGGGGAGCAAACCCAATCAAACTACTTAAGGGGACTCCATTGCCAGTGGAGCCAACACTTTGTTGAAGAAACTCCTCGATACCTGCTTTAGTTCGTTGAAGAAAATGTTTTAGGTATCTTCTTTTATGCTCTTCCATTTCTTTTAACACTTCTTTACCATGATGAAGCGGGCCAATGGAAATCACTTGTGGAGTAAAATCACTTTCATTTAGACACCGTGTTTCCTGAGGAACTCTGTATATGCAACACCCTTCAGATAAGGAACGCATGGTCTCCAAGTTTTCTCTCAAAGAAGTTGCTATTTTTTTAACATCAACTGATGCATGCTCGCTGTCGCTGTTAGCCATCTTCAAGCACCAAACAAAATGTGTCAACAGTGACTTATTAGAAAACATTGATCAGCAAGAATAAAACTATCACAAGCTAATAAAAATGAAGATTGAAGAATGAGAAAACTCACATTACTACGAATCCGTGATGGAAGAAATCCAAAAATCTTCTAGTCACGTGGACTTTTTTCACTCTACTGGCTGTCTACATATAAAAGAAAGAGTGATGATATAACCACAAACTCTTGTACAAACTGACATGGCATCAATTCATTGGTTGAATGAAAATACAAAATAATGAAAATAAATGATGTAGATCAAGATATATTTAATTTAACCAATTTTATCATGTCACATCAGTTTATACAAGAATTTATGCCTATATCATTACTCATAAAAGAAAATATTATATTCAAGTATAAAAGTCTTCTAGCCACGTAGTCAAGTCTGATCATGACTTGTGTAAATTCTTTCTCAACATATTTATTAAGGAAAAATGAAAAAAGAAGCAATGAAACATAGATGCTCTCTTGTAAAACTGAATAATTTTCTTCCCCTTTCATTGATTAAAGCAAGCAACATAACATCTATCCAATAGTGGCTAAGGTCTTGCTCTACGTGGAGCAGTCGCTTTATAAGTCGGTTCTCAGTTTGAGTCCCAGTAATGTGCATGTATTATTATTAATAATAATAAAACTAGCCTAACTACCAACAAGCTCGTAATTCAGCTGGTATGGAGTTGTTTTAATTTAATTAAGATCCTTAGTTTGAGGCTTGGGAATGCAGCTGCATTAAATATTTTTTCTTTTAAAAAAAACATAAGGGGGTGAGTCAAACCCAAATAATTTTTATTTTCCTCTTACTTCCCCCAAGGCTCGAACTTGGGTGGTCAGTTGCTACAAGCTTCATATTGTTACCAACCCGACCACACCCTTGAGGGCCAGTTGCGTTAAATACTTGTTGGAAGAACTTTGTCGTCCTAGCGATCCTATCTGATTCGAAACTAGATTAGTTGAGCCTCAATGTAGTCTTTGAATATCATATGGTTTAATATACCTAAGAAAAAAAAATTAAACTAGCCTAAATTAAATTCATTTGATTGAAGTCACTCAATTTCGCACCAGGGATAACGTAAGTCTTGAACTTACCACTCAAAGAATCCGCTAACTTCTCCATATCAAATCGCTGAGTGGTTCTTGCTATCCATATTTTTTCGCTTGCTGCAGTAGAAACAAAACGAATGAAACTGGAAAATTCACAAAACAGCATTAGAAAAAAACAACTGAAACTATCTCTAGCTAATAATAGAATAATCAAGATACATATCCAAAATACCTGTAGGAGCTTGGTCGATTAATTTTCAAACAATTTTATTTCATTGGCCACCTAAGTTCGAATCTTGTTTGAGGGTGGTAAAGATACATTTAAAGAAAATTAATTAATTAATAAAATGCATTTCCAGGATGATTAAAGATGAATTGGCAAATCAATCTACTCTTTTCTCACTCATGTGAACGGAGCTTGATGACAAACTTTTACTACCACCAAGAAGTTCTATCAGTTAAGCTAACTAACTAGCACCCCCGAATATCCTAGAACACTGAAGAGAAATGAAAATAAAGGAGAAGTTTGCATTTGCGTGCATACCGTTCAAAGACTTTCCTGCAGCCTCAGAAATTATGCTTCAGCACAAATATTAACTCGTTTTTATAGACGTCCAGAATTGCGTTTTTATAGACGTCCAGAATTGATTAAAA
The DNA here is from genome assembly GCA_002013955.2 of Citrus medica. Lineage (NCBI taxonomy): Eukaryota > Viridiplantae > Streptophyta > Magnoliopsida > Sapindales > Rutaceae > Citrus > Citrus medica. The sequence continues at coordinate 501,626 of MKYO02015565.1, forward strand.
AATGATAATAATAATAATAATAATTCCTTGCTTCAGGACATAATTATAACTTGCCTCTTTTTCCAAATTGCTTTATGGATTCAATCAAGTGGCTACTTTCCTTGATTCCCATCTATTGGCCTTACAGGGACCAGTGACCACCCTGGCTGTTTTACTTGATAAACTCCGTAGTTAAGCATTCTTATGCTAGAGTAATTCAATGTCACGTGTTCCATAGGTGGGTTAGTACGATTTATAGCTGCTTGTATCTACGAGCGAACGATGGGAATTGAACTCGTGCATGGTGGATTCACAATCCACGGCCTTGATCCACTTGGCTACATCAGCCCCTCGGCTACAAATAATTTAATTAACGCGGTAAATTCGATCGAAGAGCTTTAAGAGTAAAGCATTGAATATTCCTTAACGTCATCTTAAGCATATAAAAATTAAAACAGGTTCGTTTCGCTTTTGATTGCCATGAAAAATATAAAAGCATAAAACATACACCTCAAAGAAGATTTACACTTTAATAGCATCTGTCGGTTGCTCTTGTTTACGTTTCTCGAACAGTCAATTAGTTTGATCCAAACCATCAACTGCTTTGTGTTTGCTCCATCAGCATATACTGCCATTAATCCCAAAAAATGAACTACTGTTGTTTATGAAAGATTGATCCAAGGAGTTGATGTGGATAAGTTCTTTAACCACAAGTTGACGAATAGTGGATATAATAATTAGACTTTAAAACAAATGTGAGATCACCAAAATTAATATAAATAAATAAATAAATAGTCATATTTTGATAAATGTAATGAGTAGTAGTACACTTCTCATATAATATTCCAAGCGACAAAGGGAAGCAATTAAAAGAAAAACAAAAGTTCTGAAAGAATTATATTTGAGCTGGTGATGTTCAGAAGACCCAAAATATTCCTTTCATACTTACAAGAAATTCGTAAAATACCCAAAATATTTACACCTGAGGATTATTATTTCCATATTTTAACAAACGTTAGAAATCAAAAGAAACATATAACGCAAAAGCAGAATTGAGTTTGATGCAACATTATTTGGCACCTAATATGAAATAGTAGAAACTAATCTACAGCGCAATGAGAGCGCAAATTGTTTGTGTGAGAGTGAGTCCAAGGAGAATAACAGCTGCAACGTTGGAGATAGACGCCTATGGAGTGTTGAAACAATTTTGATTCAAGCTTGCCTTCCACTTGTGCAATGGAAATTTGCAATGGTTCTGTAGATCTTTAACAAGATTGTAATACTAAATATTAGGTTCCTTTAAACAATCTTTGATGAGGCTATGAAAAGTAGTTGAAAATCTTTCATTATGGCCCAGCGCAATAATTTCACTTTGAGTGAGTAAATGTGCATCTTTTTGAGTATCCACTGGAGGACACATGACTATAACATAATCAAGGATAGCAATGCATATTTTTGAAAGCTAGACGATTTTCGAATATACGCTTTGTGTTGTATCATTCTGTTCTGTGAAAATTGGAATTGTGGTATAAGAGGTCAAAATGAAGCCAAGACAGTTAGCAAATTTCGAATTCTTTCAATTCATTGCTTTCCTCAAGCTTTAAGGGTCCTCAAAACCACTCCTCTACTACTAATATGGCTGTTAGAGTTTCAACAAGGCTGTTAGAGTGTCGTTGTTGGAGCCAACATCGCCTTCTTACTATTTACTTTTTTGTTCCTCAGGTTAATCATACCGAGGTACCTTTTCAAGCTCAAGGATCATCTTAGCTATACTGCTCAGTCCATTCACGACCCTTTTTATCACACCCAGAGAAAATGATATAGACATCTGATTAGTGTATCTTTCCATTATTTCATAAAGCAACTCCTGAATGTTGTAGTTCGTCTTTCACCAAACGAAAGACGGGCTGTACACAGACATTAGACAAGTTTATGGACACATGCATATCTAACAAGATCAATGTGTCAATCTAAACCATGAAAAATTGAATATGTTTTAGGTGTAAAAACAAACGGGTACGCTTAGTTAAGTGGGCATACGATATAGATGTACATCCTACAAGGAAATAGGTTGGGCAAAAGAACCCAAAAAGCTCGCAACAAACCAAACCCAACCCAAACTGGACATGTTGGGCTAGTGTTGGAATAATTTTGTGCTAGGGTGTGTTTACAAATTCTAACCTACATTTGTTTTGATTTGAGTTGGGTTGAGAAAGCTTAAATGTAAAATGACTTGATTAACCCCCTTAATATATCCTACCATCCCCCACTCTCGTCAGCTCTCTCTCGCTCAAGCATCACCATTATCCCCAACACTTATTTTCATCACCATCAATCCATCACCACTTATAAAATATAATGAATTTTTGTTGTTGGCTTTCATCTAATTTTATAAATAAGTGATGAATTTTATTATTATTGATTGTATGGTTTTGATGGGTGACGAATAAATTAAAACAAAAACTACCATATTACTGGTCTCTATTATTTACACCTCTTGAAACTCATCATCATCATAAAAAGCCGAATAATAAAATTAAGAAAATTCATTTTTTATTTTATTTTTTTCCTCTGTTCTTGAATTTGACTTACAAAATTATTTATCATGATTGAGCAAAGTAAGTTATGAAAATTCATTTTTTGTTAACATGTATATGTTTATCATATTGATTTTGATGATAACAAACTTTAATTGTTTCTTTAATAAAATGTTGGAGTTTTTCTTTAATAAATATTTTATTAATTAGCCGTATAATATTTCTAAAATGTGTTCATAAAATATGAGTAATCATTAACTTTAAACTAGAAAAATATGAGTAATCATTAACTTTAAACCGAAAAAATATTTTCTGCAAAATGCTGTTAAACAGTGAATCGTTAACTTCGAAACGGTTAATTGATAATTTCCAGAGATAAGGTAATTCCTTAAACATGAACCGGTTAGCAAAAACGGACAATGTAAGCATGCTGGGAAGGTTACTGGAATTAAATGGCGAACCGTTTATATCAAACGGTTAACCGATAATTTCCAGGATGTCATTCCACGTTAATCTTCAACCATTTAGCAAGAACGGCTAGTAGAAATTTGTTTTGCAGGCCTCTGGAAATTAACGGCAAATCGATAGTGGCAAACGGTCAACCGCTTATTTGAATTTCAGCTCAACGGTTACTTGGACTAGTCAAAACGATTAACCGATAACGTTTAACGACGATCCAATTTCGTGCAGAAAGTCAACAACGGCTATATTTCAGCTCCAACTATAAATAAACTCAATCAATTTTAAACAAGGACTTATCACAACGTTATCATTGAGCCTATAATCAAGAATATAACCTTCATTGAGCTTTAAATACATTCTTGTTTCATTTATGCTCACATTTGGGCATTGATTTGTAATCATACATATTGTGTGAGAGAAAAACAAATTTGAAATCTTTGTTTTGAGTGATTGTAATTGTTGTGATACACTTGGGTTAAGAGATTGAGAATAATCTCTTGTTGTAAAGGTTTATTAACACATTGGAAGTCAATTGTAAGCGTGATTGAAGCCTCGGATGCTTACTTAGTGGAATTCTCAAGCTCGTTGAGCTTGGAGGCGTGGACGTAGGCACAGTTAGCTGAACCACGTAAAAATCGAGTGTTTGATCTCTCTTCCCTTACTCTTATATTATTGTGCTTGGTTAAATTTATTGTTTTTGTTCTTATTATGGCACTAGATTAAGTTATTGTGTGGTTTGTTTTGCAGAATTTTTAAAAACTCAATTCACCCCCTCTTGGTTTGCTTAGATAGTATTTTATTTTTTACTTAGTTTTTTTATTTTTAAATTTATTTATTTGTTTCCTTTGTTCTTGAATTTGACTTACAAAATTATTTATCATGATACCAAACATATTGAGCTCGATTCATTGAGCAAAGTAAGTTACTAAAAAATTAAAAGAAATCAATAATAATAGTGCACGCGAGAGGAAAAAAATAATTTTTAATAAATGTTATTTTATAAATACATTGAATTAACTAAGAAGTGGTGGTTGGTGAGATATACAGTGGTAGTTGATGAGATATACAATGGTGATTGTTGATAGAGAGAGAGAAATTGTGCAAAAGAGAGAAAAAAGAAAAAAGAGAGAAAAATAAATACTTTTTTTTTTAATTTTTAATGAGGGTAACTTTGAAAATAGATGAAATAAATTATAAAGTGGTGGGGGCTCTTGAGATAAATAGAGGGTGCCAAGTACCACCACTCATAACAAAATAGTGAAGCTATTCGTTCCCCATTATTATCCTTATAAAACCCCACTTCCAATAAAACTACATTTAATGACAAATAAGAAATAAATACACTTAGGGATTTTTCCAACAAATTACTTGCTTTAATAATCCTCATAATTTTTTCTTTCACTTGTCACTTTCATCTAACCAAAACAAATTGCAAAAAATTTACAATAATCCATTGCTCTTAATTGAGAATTTTTATATGTAAGATTGCTTTTAAATTATAATTTAAAATGTGTCATTTAACTTAATAATTGACATTTAAAAATCCATAAGTCATAAAACTTTTTGATTTATATGTATGGTAACAACAAGATTGCAAAAGAAAAGAAAAATAATAGAATACTACTTTGAATTTTAATAATAAAAAATTAAATTAAAAAATATAACAGTGTATTTAAAAGAAAAAAGAACGTTTTTGGAATTAAAATAAAAATATCTGAAGTGGTGGCTTTATGAGGAGATTAGAGGGGTGGCAATAGCGCAACTCATCAAAATTGCCAATCAAAACAATAAATAATGTCGCATGTCTGTTTAATTTCTAAACATCTTGACCAATAAAAGACGAAGTTTACGTTTTATCTTCTAGTTTCTGTCTTACGTATTCTATAGCTGCCGTGCAAAAATACTAAGGGTGCGTTTGGGATTGAGGTTGGGCAGCTGTAGCTTAAAAGCTACAGCACTAAAGTATTTGGTAAACACTAGCTGCTGTAGCTTTTAAGCTATGTTGATATAATTTTTCACTTGTATAATATAAAATTTATTATATCTTTAATAATTTTGATAAAATTATTATTTAAAATTTATATTTACTATATATTATTAACTTTTATTTCATAATTACGGCTTTTTTTCACAGCAGCTGTAGCTTAAAAGCTACAGCACCTCAATCCCAAACGGACCCTAAGTCCACCAATCGAGAGAAGAATATAATAATCCCAAATTTTCTATAATATTAACAACATTGTTTGATTCTCGAAAAATATAAAAATCTCGAATTTTGAAGAACTCGTTAACAAACAACAATTCAATCACTGATTCCTTAAGGCATACCAAGGAGGACTTAGAAAACATGTGATTGCAGAAAAGATAAACTACGAGACTTGAGTTTCACTCCAACCAAATATGCGGTCAAATTTTTGCATAAGCAAGTTCAATAGAGAGAATTAATGGCCACCAGAAGCTAAAAGGACTGGATTTCCCTTAGACCGCCTGCCAAAGTTCACCTTAGTTTAACCAATAGTAGGTCTAGATCTTGATTCACAAGAGAATTTCAAAAAGACAACTGAATAACGCCAAAACTGACTGGCATAAGAACACTCCACAAATCAGAGAGAATCACATATAAAATGGCATAAGTACCTTGTCGTTTTAGAATATCATTCATAGGCAACTCTTTCTGACGAAGACGCAAGATATATCATAGAGACTAGTTTATTGCCATTTCATCTGAAAGTCATAACAAATCAATCACAGCCACATGATTAATCTCTCTTATTCTGTGATTGAAGAACGCGAAATAGAAAATCCGGCAATACAAGTGAAATTAACCCTTCTAAAAACACATAATTTGAAGACACAAGATATTATCTACAATTCGATGATTGAATTTACTGTTTGTATGACAGTAAGTAGAAGGAGAATTGCAGCTGCAATGACGGAAATAGATGCCCATGGGTTGCTGAAATAATTTTGCCTCAAGTTCGCCTTCCAACTGTGCCATGGCGTTTTGCAGTAGGCCTGTAGATCTTTAACAAGACCAGCATAACGGAAATTAGGCCGCATCAGACCATCTTTTCTAAGGCCTTGGAGAGCGGCTGACAATTTTTCACTATCCGTTAGCCCAATAATTCCCATTTCAATGAATAAATCGGCATTTTTTCGAGTGCGGAGAAGGAAACTCACCATCACAACATAGTCATTAAAATAATTGGAACGGCCATACATATTCTCGAAAGCTAGAAGATTTCTGTACAAAAGTTCTGTGCTGCTACCATATGATGTAAAAAACGGAATTCCCAGAGTCCCGTTATTGAATTTGATGTCAAGTAGATTTTTTCTTGACCCTGATTCAAACCTGACTCCAGCTTGATGAAGTTCCTTTATCCCCGGTATGTTTTGATAATTGAATTGACTTTGATCGCTTGACGGGGATGGCTGGAGACACAGTATTATCAAATCAAGAAAGTGTTTGGCTTTGGAAATGTGGGTTTCTATCAAATTCTTATCACTTATTGGAACAATGAGATCAGCGCACAACCATGAACCAGTAATAGTCATGAAAGAAATTCCATCGTAAATGTCACTATTGGTTGTTTTGGCTAGATCATATAACTCACTGATAATGAATAATGGAATCTGATTTTCGAGCAAGTAAAGGTCGTAATTCATTTGTGTATTCAAGAAAGTCTTCCCCGATTCTCTAAATAAGGGATCATCATCAGTTCTGAAAGCAGGCGTATAAGCTCTCAGAAGGAGCTCAATGATAAAGACAGCATCAACTAAAATCATGGTTAAGAACTCATCACTCTCATGCTGAATGGATTCTGCATAACAATAGCGCAGTTTCGCTTCCTTTTCCTTTACAAATGCAAGGAAATGTACCATGCTTACGTTAGTTTGTTGAAGAAAGTGATGCAGGTATCTGAGCTTATGCTCTTCCATGGTTTTTAACTCCACCTTACCATGATGAAGCGGCCCAATTGAAACCATTTTCGGAGTGTAGTCATTTGGATGCAAAAACCGTCGGGGCTGAGGAACTCTGTAGATGCAACAATCTTCCGATGAGGGATAATGCAAGTTCTTCAACTTCCCGCTCAAAGAATCTGCTAACTTCTCCATATCAATCCATGCATGGTCCTTGCCATCCATGTTTCGGTCGCCTGCTGCATGTAGTAGCAACAAATTGAATTGAATACATATAACTGAAGCTATCTCTAGCTACCAATAGATTACTATGATATATGTAGTTTCCAGAATGATTAAAGATGAAAGAAAAGAGTTATCGTCTGGGTAGAACAAATATGATTACACGGAAAAGATTAATCTTCTTGGTAGAACATATATACTCACTGTTTTTTAACTATTTTATTTTTTTGTTATAGTCAAAATATTTATAATAAGTACAAATATACTATTGAAATAAAATGATAATTAAATAACAAATAAAACAAATATAATATAAAATAATATATGTATCACTGCAGTCATTTTAATATTAAGCTATTACAACTCTACCTTATCATGGTTTTTAACCCTTGCCTTACCATGATGAAGCAGCCCAATTCACTAGGTAACTAGCTAGTAGAAAGTCATCGGTCCGCCCTCTCCCCAACAACAAATTTTATTAGTTAAGCTAACCAGCTAGTACCAAAAATTTCTCTTGGAACACCTCTCAAATTATAATTATCAAGAGAATTGATAGTAAAAGATGAAATTTTCATGCATACCGTTCTAAGATGAATACGTTGCAACCTCAGAAACTATGCTAGGAACACTCCTCAAATTACAATTACCAAGAGAAATGAAGATAAAAGATGAAATTTGCTTTCATACGTTCTAAGATTTATTAACTCGTTTTTATAGACGCCCAGAATTGACTAAAAAAATGACAAATCTGTTCCTTGCTTCGGGACATAATTTTTCTCTTTTCACCGAATCGCTCGAATGGACACAATCAAGTGGCTGCTTTAATTACTTGATTCCCTTCAATAGATAAAATACTTTAAGCTTCTTGGTAAAACCTCAGAATTCACAAACAAATTAACACGGTAAATTCCAGGCGAAGTGTTTTAAGAATAAATCATTGAATAATTCTTAAACTCATCTGAAGTATATAATTAAAGCATGTTCGTTTCGTTTTTGATTGCCATGAAAAATACAAAAGCATGAAATACCACGAAGAAGATTTACCCTTTAATATACCATTTGTCAGATCTGTCTATTTTACTTGTTTAAGTTTCTTTAACAGTCAGTTGATCCAGACTCGAGACACATCAGCTCCTCGGTGTTTGCTCTATCACATCACATGAACTTAATTTATGCGGAGGAGTTCCCTAAGCTGATGAATGGTGGCTATAATAATTAAACTTTAAAACGGTTGTGATTACAAAAAATAATAAAAATAAATAAACAACAAGTCAATTTTTTTATATATTTAATGAGTATATATATGCGCGTGGGCCGGTGATGTTTTGAATTACTGTTATTATGTTCCATAATCATAATCATGTAACATACATGATTATGTAGCAGCCATTGGATGAAAATTCAACGAGAAATAATATGATTTTATTATTTTATATTTTCATAACTGTTGGATTTTCATCCGACGGCTGCTATATAATCATGTATGTTACATGATTATGTAACATAATAATCTCTGTTTTGAAGGTCCAATGTTCTTTTTTTTTTTTTTTTCGAGAAGACCCAAGATTTTTACATCCCATCTATACTAAAAGAAACTCCTGCGAGACATAAATTTATAAGATACTCAAAATTCCCTCCCTTCTTAAGATTCTGATTTCTATTTTTTCATAGAATACTAGAAAACCAAAGAAACATAATGTCAAAAACAAAACCAAATACAAAGTTTTCTTGATGTAAATATATATATAGAGAGAGAGAATAAATTAACATTTTTTTTCATCAATGGCTGCAAGATTATTTCAAGGAAATAATTGTAAAAACTAAAAAAAAAAGTAAGGAAAGGATGAAACATAATTAACAACAAAAGTATCTTGCGATATTTTTCAAAACATGACGAAAAAATAACAATTAATCCAAAAAAATAATGATTAAATGAATATTTTACTCTTTTTTTTTTGTTACGTATCATTTCTATTAAGACATTATTATTCTTGATTGTTAAGGTACCCAAACATAAGATTAAACGGGTAATGCAAGTGAATCTAGAACACATAATAATTTGAAAATATTAGAAATTAACTACAACTCGTGAAAGAACAAAATGTTTGTGTTACGGTGAGAAGAAGAAGAATGACAGCAGCAATGACGGAGATAGATGCCCATGGAGTGTTGAAATAATTTTGCTTCAAATTTGCCTTCCACCTGTGCCACGGTGATTTGCAAAAGGCTTGTATGTCTTTAACGAGATCAGGATAAAATAAATCAGGACCCTTGAGACAATCTTTGAAAAGGCTGTGAAAAACTATCGACAACTTTTCACTATCCCCCAGCCGAATAATTCCATTTTGAATGAGTAAATCGGCATCTTTTGGAGTGTACACAAGGAAATGCATGATCATGACATAGGCATTAAAATATCCGGAATACCCATGCATATGCTCAAAAGCTAGAAGATTTCTGTAAAATCGTTCTGTCATATCAGTTACCGTAAGGAATGGGATTTCTAGAATCCCATTTTTGAATTTGATGTCAAGTAGATTTTTGGATGACCCTAACTTAAACTGGACGCCTGATTGCTCAAGCTCCTTCACACCGGGTATGTTTTGATAATTGATCCCACTTTGGGCACTCGACTGCGTGTGGGATTGCTGAAGACACAGTATAACCAGATCAAGAAAATGTTTAGCTTCCGAAAAGTGGACCTCTATCAAATTCTCATCATCTATTGGAAGAATGAGCTCAGTGGACAACCATACGCTAGCAATAGTGACGAAGGAAATTCCCTCGTAAATGTCACCATCGGTTGCTGTTTTGGCTAGATCAAACAACTCATTGAGAATAAACAATGGAATCTGATTTTCTAGCAAATACAAGTCATGTCGCATTTCCAAACCCAAGAATGTGATCCCTGATTTACTAAATAAGCGATCGTCGTAAGTTACTAAATTAAGATTATAACTTCTCAAAAACAACTCAACGAGAAAGACAGCATCCACTAAAATCATGTTTAAGAACTCATCACTTTGAAGATGATTAATGGTTTCTGCATAACAATTGCGCAATTCTGTCTCCTTTTTCTTTATAAATGCAAGGAAATGTGCCATGCTTACCTTAGTTCGTTGAAGAAAGTGATGCAGGTATCTTAGTTTATGCTCTTCCATGGCTTGTAACTCTGGGTTACCCTGATGAAGCGGCCCAATTGAAACTATTTGCGGAGTGTAATCACTAGGATGTAAACACAGCATGCTCTGAGGAACTTTGTAGATGCAACACTCTTCGGATGAGGGATAATGCAAGTTCTTCAACTTCCCATTCAGAGAACTTGTTAAGTTCGCCATATCAATCGATGCATGATCCATTTTTTAACCCTTTTCTGTTGCTCGTAGCTCGCAGCAAGGTTAGACGTATCAGTTAATCAGAAACACATCAAACATTGAGAAATGAATTAAAATGACATTGTTGTGTCTTTAGCTAGCCGGTATTACCGAGGAAGAAACACAACAATATAATCGAATAAGTCCTCGGAATCATCCATCAACTGATTGAGTCTTTTTGTTTTCATTAATTTCCATCTCAATTAAATTCAAACAAATGAAAGCGCCCCAAATCTGTCCAAAATTTAACTCGGTTTATTTGTCTTCTAATAATGATGTGCCACCACGTTAAACCTAAGCAATCAATTAATTTTCCCCTAGATTTACAAGACATTCAGTAAGATTATTTTCCTTGTAGGTATGAATGAAATGAAAATTCATAGCTGGCAGTTTAGCTATGCAATTCCACCATTAATTAATGAGACATCAAGGAGGATACATAGGACATTTGAAGAGAAAATTAACCACGAACATGGAATCAAATTCCAACAAAATATTATTCCACCCTCTATCATATGCAAAATCAATGACATAAAAGGCAGACAGCCATTAGTTCAATAATTTAATATACAATTGAATATTTGATGGTTTTGCCTTTGTGTTTTTGCTAATGGATGTGTGTTACCAACATGCGAGAGATCAGCGATTAAGAGCCCCAATTGTCTATACTGATCAAATCAAATGACTGATGTGGAGGTAAAAACGCATCTAATGGAGATCGGCTTGTCACTTTATTTGATATTTTAATTTATACCCAGTACAGATCAAACGGCATATATTTTGACCAAAGCTCTTACTTACGGCCAGTTTGACTATTTGCGCAGCAAGTTGAATGTCCATCCTGGACATTTCAGCTTGAGAGGGGATGCTACTGAATATAGGGATGCAGAGCATAATAATACTGTGTTGACAACAGCAGTTGATTAGCTCACAAAGGTAGCTGGCGTGGCAAAATCAGTGCAGCACGCGTGTCTAACAACTCACCGTGCTGCAATCTCAGCTTACTATAAATATGTAAAATTGTATTCATTCCAATCAGTTAATAAAGTTCTATAAAGTTCTTTTCAATAATTTTCTCTCAACTTTCTTACTGTTTCTAGTTTACCAAACACCTTCTTTAAATTCGTTCATACATGCAACACTCTTCCGATAAGGGATGCAAGGTCTCCAATTTCCCACCCAGAGAATCTGTCAACTTCTCCATATCAATCGATACGTGATCTCCCTCACCGTCGTCCATATTCATTCTATTCGCTTGCTGCAGCCTGCAGTTTAATTAAACCAAACAAATGGCATATTCCAAAAGCTACATGACTAAATAGTAATAAAAATATTAGTCAACAAAACATTAGTTTAATTAAAAAAAATTTGAACTGAAAAATAAAAAATAATAAAAAGTCCTTAGCTCGTACAGTTAAATAATTAAAAAAAAATAAACAGAGAATATTAATTATCAATAGAAATGAAGATGAAAGGCGAAATTTGCATACATACCATTCTAAAATCTGGACTAAAATGCTGAATTCAAAACTTGGAATCATTAAAACGGCAATACGTGATTGCTGAAATCAAAACATGTGACTTACTTAAACATCAAAACGGCAATACATGAAGCCGTTTTAATCGAGGTTAAAGTAACGCACGTGAGGAAGCATGTGAGAAGAGGAATCAATTTTTTTACAAAGCCGTTATCCAAGTCGCTGAATCTAGTGCGAATGTGCGATCTGGGTTTGCTGTCGGCTGTTATATAAGCTGATTGTTGAGGTCGTTTCAGGAAGATTGGAAGAGCAATCTAGAGAGAATTAGAAGAGAGAGAAAGAATCATCTTTTTCCCTGACGCATTCTCTGTATAAGCTCTGTAAAACCACTTCGAATCAATCAATAAAATCTATTTTGGCGGCTTCTCCCATGGATGTAGGTTGTGCTATCTTGCATAACTGAACCGTGTAAATTAGAGTTCTTTTCTGTGTGTGTTTGCTTGTTAATCTTGTTCATTTCTTGTGTTTCCAATCTCTGAAATCCAGGTTTATGTTCTTAATCAATCATTGGGCAAATCAAGATTTATTAATTAATTTTTCATAGGCAACTTGTATGATCTTGATACGAGTCTTGGACAGTGTTTGATAGCTTGTGTTTCAGAGGCAGTTCGAACACTACATAAAATAATAAAAAGCCTACAGCCTGAGAACTTATGCTCCTGCATACCCATTAACTCATTTTTCGTAGACATCCAGAATTGACAAAGAAATAATTTTTTGCTTCAGGAAATTTTTTTTTTTCTCTTGCCGAATCTCAATCAATACAATCCCATCCACTGATAAAATGCATGCATTAAGCGTTTTGGTAAATTCCGTTCGAAGAGTTTTAAGAATAAGCACTTTGTATTCTTAAACCTCGTCTTAACTGCATAAAATAAGCAAGTTCGTTTCGCTTTTGATTGCTACGATAAATATTCCAGCATAAAAAAAATAACAAGAAGACGATTTACCCTTTTAGTATTATATATATCCATTGCTCTTGTTTCAGTTTTCTTGTAGCAGTCAATTAGTTTGATCCACACAATGATTAACTGCTTCGTGATTGCTCTATCAGCATATACTTTGTCATTAATCTCAAAAAAGCAACTACATTGTGTTGGTGTATGAAAGATTGATTCAAGAATATGGATGATCAATAACCTTTTCTTTGTCGACGAGGGATATTTTCTCAATTTCAAGAGTTTTGGGTTGCGTCAAACTTCTATTTATAGTCTAAAAACTTATTCTCAACATAAGTGAGATATTTTTGCTATCAACTGCAGATATAGTCCAGACCCACTTATACATGACTTAAGCACAAATATTATATAAAAGTCCATAGGTTTAACTCATACATAATATCTCCAACTATATGAATAAAATCTTTATGATGAAGGACACCTGCGTGAAGTCAAAAGCAAATAATATCCTGTTAGTGGGCTGGTTGTTACACTAACAATATACAATAATCACAAGATATAAATATTTAATCAAATCAAGACATGTTGCCTACATACGGGTATTAAAGAAATTAACAAGGCAGTTCTATATATTATAACAGAAAAGTCCATTACTTCTTATCCTTGTTACACATTTTTTTTGTGAAACACTATGTGTCTTTATTTATTACATTTTTATTGACATTGAAGACAACAATAAAAATCAAAGTCGATGAAATTTGGGCAGAGGTTTGTGGTCCGGAGCCTGCGTAGCACTTGAATAATCGTCCTCTCTTTTGCTGTTAAAATGAAAATTTAAAAAAAAAAATAAGTGATGATAGAATTACAAACTTTTTTTAAAAAACTATTTTGTAAGAATTAATTCGACACAATAATTTCAGTTGGACAAAACTAAACATAAAATGATAAAAAATTATTACAATAAACGAATTATAGTTAGCATGTTTCTATCGTATTTATAAAAAAAATATAAAATATATTCGCACCTAGGTAGTACTACATTAGAAAGTTACTTTTTGCAAAATATAATATTCTACAAATAATGTATATTAATTAGACACGTTTTTGTTATTTTCATTTTTTTTCCCTTCAAAAAGTTTTTTAACGACTTATATGCATCTTCGACTCTAAAAGATTATGGACAAAAATTTTGGAATTTCATTTTGGAAAATATGCATATATAGAAATGTTCAAATCCATGATTTTAAAGTGTGGGAAAAATCTGAGAAAATATATAAACCGTACAGTTTATGAGATTTAAGTTTTAAGCTTCTTAAATCCTATGGTTTAAAGTTTTCTTTGTTTTTCCTGATGTGCTCATAATTTATCTATTATTTTAATGCTTCCATAACTTAATTTTATGTTAAATTATATTTTATTATATTAATTTTTATCTTAAATTTTATATTTTGTCATTGTAGGAATATTGGGAATATTCATGAGAAAAGAAGCTTAAAGAGGAAATAAGTTGGAGTATAATGGAAATAATGTGGAAACAAGAGAGAAAGAAATAAAAAGCCAAATCAAAGAAAATTTAATCTAAGTATCAGGCAGTCACGTGAAGAATAAAGAAAGAGAAGAAAATGTCAATTGGCTTTTAATTTCAAGCTAGTTACGTGGAGCCCATTTGACAATTTAAATGGCAAGCAACAATATATTAAAGGAAGCAAAAGGAGAAAAAAGGGAGCCGCACAAGAATAAGAGCAGCCAAGAGAAAATAGAGAGAAGGAGGCAGCCGCACATCAACTGAAAATTGGAGAGAGATAGCTTCTTGAGTTTTTCTTTCTCTCTTCTCTATTATCTTACTTGAATGTTTCTCATTAAATTTATGGATTCTCTTTATATTCCCATGAACTAATTTATTTTACTAGGGCTACGATGTAGCCTAACTATGAAGATTTAATTCCATAAATCTATGTTATTTTTAATTAATTATTCCATGATTGAGTGTTCATTATTGTGCTTAATGCTTTTAAATATCTGGCCAATATTTGAATGATTTGAGGATACATAATGAGACCGAGAGGAGATTTATGTATTTTTGCTCTGTGTAATGGATGCCATGAATTGAACGAAAGACAGAGATGTGCCAACGTGATTCGTGCAGTCTTAATTAAGAATTTCCATAGAGCTTAATGAATCTTTGCATATTTAAATTCACATAGAGATATAGTGGGTTGATATGTGGAGATATTTTTGATATTACTCGAGAGAGGATATTGAATAAAATAAGGAAATTCACTGTCAGCATGGGTAATAAACTTTAATAGCATAGATGGAGGATTAAATTGGATTGGTTATGGTGAAATCGGATGTCCTAGTGTTTTAATCTCTTGGTAATTTTCTACTACTGTCTGCATCTTTGTTTAATTTTTAATTATTTTATTTTATTTTATTTTAATCTAAATTCGCTTATTCGATTGTTCAAATAAATTAGAGTTAGAATAATTTCGGTAACTAATAGGATATACAATCTCTGTGGGACGATACTCTACTCTTCATTATATTACTTGTGCCGACTAGTACACTTGCTAATTTACGCAACAAGTTTTTGGCGCCGTTGCCGGGGATTGTTTGGATTAGTATCGATACCAACTAACCTTAGTTTAATTTGAATTTGAATTTATTGTTTTTATTTTATTTTATTTTTTTTTCTTGTTTAATTTTATGAGACGCTCAAGAAGTTTTGATTTATTACCTTTTGATCCAGAGATTGAACGTACGTGTAGAAGGCTTAATAAAGAAAGGAGAGAAGCTTTACAAGAGCAACAACTAATCATGGCTGACGAAGCATTACATGGAAATGAGGATGCGAGACCCTTAAGAGATTATGCTGTGCCTACAGTTAATGGTGCTCGCTCAAGCATTGCACGTCCTGCCGTTCAAGCCAATAATTTTGAAATTAAGCCAGCCATAATCCAGATGATTCAGACTTCAGTTCAATTTGCTGGGATGCCAAATGATGATCCAAATGCCCATATTACAAATTTCTTGGAAATTTGTGACACATTTAAGCAAAATGGTGTTTCAGACAATGCTATTAGGCTAAGACTTTTTCCGTTCTCACTGAGGGATAAAGCAAAAGAGTGGTTAAACTCACTACCTGCTGGAACAATCACTACATGGGATGGTTTAGCACAGAAGTTTTTAGCGAAGTACTTTCCTCCAGCAAAAACAGCCAAGTTGAGAAATGACATCACAACCTTCGCTCAGTTCGAGATGGAATCATTATATGAAGCGTGGGAAAGATACAAAGACCTACTAAGAAAATGTCCACATCATGGTCTACCAGTTTGGCTTCAGGTACAGACATTTTATAATGGTTTGGGATCCAATACTAGAACAATGATTGATGCTGCAGCAGGAGGAACGTTAATGGGAAAAACACCAGAAGCAGCTTATGAATTATTGGAGGAGATGGCATCTAACAATTACCAGTGGACTTCAGAACGATCAATGCCAAGGAAATTTGTAGGAGCCCATAATGTTGATGTTGTCACTGCTTTATCTGCACAGATGACTGCTTTATCTAATAAGCTGGAGCACCTAAATGTCAGTGCTATTCAAACTCAAGTGTGTGAATTATGTGGAGGGAACCATACCAGTGTCAACTGCCAAGTTGGAAGTCCTTTTGCGTCATCATCTGCTGAACAAGCTCATTATGTGTCAAACTTCCAGAGGCAACAAAATAACCCATTTTCTAATACCTATAATCCTGGCTGGAGAAACCACCCGAATTTGTCATGGAACAACACTCAAAATACATTGAAACCACCACCAGGGTTCCAACCACAAGAAAAGAAGTCAAACGTAGAAGACGCTCTTACCCAGCTTACAACAAACATGTCTCAATTCATGACCAAAACAGAGACAACTTTTCAGAATCAAGCGGCATCAATCCGGAACCTCGAGGTGCAAATGGGTCAGATTGCAAACTTGTTATCCAGCAGACCACAAGGCTCTCTGCCGAGCAACACAGAGATAAATCCAAAGGAACAAATGAATGCAATTATGCTTCGGAATGGTAGACAACTTGAAGATCCGCCAAAAGAAGTACAGGAAGTTGAAGAAGACACCATTAGAACATCTGAGACAGCAAGTGCAGAAATTCCACAATCACAACAATCAACACCAGTCAAAGCTTATGTCCCTCCAATCCCGTTTCCTCAGCGTCTTCAGAAAAACAAATTAGATAAGCAGTTCTCTAAATTTCTTGATGTCTTTAAAAAGTTGCATATTAACATTCCTTTTGCAGATGCATTAGAACAAATGCCAAGCTATGCTAAATTCATGAAAGAAATTTTATCCAACAAGAGAAAATTAGAAGAGCATGAAACCGTATTGTTAACTGAAGAGTCAACTGCAATTCTACAAAATAAATTGCCACCGAAGTTGAAAGATCCAGGGAGTTTTTCTATCCCATGCACTATTGGAAATACTTATTTTAATAAAGCTTTGTGTGATTTAGGTGCAAGTATTAATTTGATGCCTCTCTCTATTTTCAGGAAATTAGGACTTGGTGAACCAAAAGCAACAACTGTTTCTCTTCAATTGGCAGATAGGTCTATAAAGTATCCTAGAGGAATGATTGAAGACGTACTTGTTAAGGTCGACAAGTTTATATTTCCCGCAGATTTTATTGTTTTGGATATGATTGAAGATCGAGAGATACCAATTATTTTAGGCCGACCATTCTTGGCCACGGGAAGAACTCTTATTGATGTCCAAGAAGGAAAACTAATCCTTAGGGTGCAAAATGAGCAAGTCACTTTCAATGTATTCGAAGCAATGAAATACCCATCAGACATCGACACGTGCCTTCAAATAGACACCATCGATAAGGAGATAATTGAGAGCTTTCGTGATACAATGTCGAATGACACACTAGAAGGATGTATTGTTCACTCTGGGACTACTCAATCTACAAGTACAAGTATTCAGGAGTATGCACGGTATTTGGAAGCTTCACCATTTTACTTGCTTTCGAAAAAGCCAGAATTAGAAGAGCTTGGTAGAAGTCCTTCTAGACCAAAACCTTCAATAGAAGAACCTCCAAAACATGAGCTTAAGTCGTTGCCCTCTCATTTAAGGTACGCTTTTTTAGATGATAAATCTAAGCTACCAGTTATTATTTCTTCTGCCTTGACAGATCTTGAAGAGGAAAAGGTACTTCGAGTTTTGAGGGATCACAAAGCTGCTCTAGGATGGACTATTGCCGACATCAAAGGAATAAGCCCTTCAATTTGCATGCACAAGATTCTAATGGAGGAGAGTTATCAGCCGACAGTACAACCACAAAGGCGCCTAAATCCGAACATGCAAGAAGTGGTTAGGGCAGAGGTGCTTAAATTGTTGGATGCTGGGATAATTTATCCAATCTCTGATAGCAAATGGGTCAGTCCAGTGCAAGTGGTACCAAAGAAGGGAGGAATGACGGTCGTGAAGAATGACAACAATGAACTTATACCAACAAGGACAGTCACAGGTTGGCGGGTATGCATGGATTACAGAAAACTTAATGCTGCTACTAGAAAAGACCATTTCCCACTACCTTTTATTGATCAAATGTTAGAGAGACTTGCTGGCCATGCCTACTATTGCTTTTTAGATGGATATTCAGGCTATAATCAAATCCCTATAGCACCAGAAGATCAAGAGAAAACCACCTTCACGTGTCCTTATGGTACATTTGCTTAT